>CAIGRF010341198.1:29535-40725 GCA_903798235.1 Fraxinus ornus
ACTGCAAAGACTCTCCTGCCCTCATCACTGCTGTGGACACCCTTTCCCATCCCACAACTTAACCACCTACAATTGCCATGGTGGAAAAGATCAGTTTTTTCCCCCATGTTTATTCCTAGGGGTGGCAATACAATCACAATCTCAGACTCGTCCAAGGGATGAGTCGAGCTTGACTAGTGCCCAAAATATGGGCCTGGCCCTAAGCTCAAGGGCCTTACAAGCCCAAACAAGTTGAGCCTCCCATGAGCCCCTTTTTTTTAATAAAATCAATTTTTAAACAAAAAGGCACAATTTTTTTTTAAAAAATTAATAAAATAAATTCAAAAATTAGGCAAAAAAGGAGCCAACCCACAAGCCGGCTTGGCTCATGAAAAGTTTTTTGAGCTTGGCTCGGCCCATGGCTCGTCTCAAAACGAGCCCGAGCAGCCCATGGGCCGAGCCAAGATGAGCCGAGCTCACGAGCGGCTCGGCCTATTTCCCTATTTATTCCTTGTTGATTTGTATGTTTATGGTAGGCATTTGATGTTTTAAGAAATTTTAAGTTTATATTGGTAAATTGGCGGATTTGTCTCGGGTGATGTCATATGTTGCAAATTCAAGAATATTTAATTTGGGTATTTCATAAACATGGTCCTTGTGCGGTGGTCGTGTAATGGCAAGGTGATTTGTAGGATTTATAAATTTCACATTTGACGATAACAACATTTCCAACTTCCCCCTTTTCCATGTTTGATATTAAACAAGAGGAACGAAAATGGCCATTCCACCCCATTCTATAAGGAATGGCCTTTTCATTGAAACCTAAAATCCAAACATAGCATTAGATCAAAAATTTCAAATACAGAAGTGTGGAGAGAAAAGGACTAAGAATTCACCTAATAATGTGAGGTAACAAAGAGGCAGGAATGTCACTATGTGAAAATGAATCATAAGGAGTTTTCCATTTGGCTCCAAGTTCTTCTGCTGCAATGCTGACTTGCAGTTGCTGCAATAGAGGCTTTAGCATAGATAATAACAATCAGTGTAAGGCAATTTGTCATCAGAGCAACCTCCAAAAGTAATTACAGAATTCCAGAGTTAAGAGCCAGAGAAAACTACCAGAGCTCTGTGGTCATTGGGACTCTGAAATGAAACACATCTGTCTTCTCCCATAAAGCTTGTCTGGGAAAAAGGAATAAATGTTTCTTAGAAAAATATCAGAGAGAAATATGACATAATAAAATTTATCATAGCCTAAAAGTTCCCTGATATATAACTTCTCTACCCATGACTAAATTGAATCAAGCCATCAAAGTGCATCATATCCACAAATCCACAGAGTCATAGTTAATTCATCCTAAAAGATTTAGAGTTAATTAATCTGTCCTAATTAAAGAGTCATAGTTCAGTTTTATGCAAGTCTATGATCTGGTGTTAATTATGTTTTAAAACTTCAGAGTCAAGAAAGCCTGTTCATTTTCCTAGATTAAAATATTATGAATTTAGTTGATGTTTAGGAATTCTAAGAGTCATTTCAAATGTCTAGTAGACTAGTAGTCATTGTTTAGTATAAAAGAGTCTGTGTACTGGAAAGAAAAGCAGAAGTTTATTTCAAGTAAAATATCAAAATTATAATACATCTCTTGCTTCTACTTTCAAGGTTTTCTTCCTGAATTTTCCCTTAAAAGAAATCTGGATCCTAAGTTGATTGGACTGCCAAATTCAGCCTACAATTCTGTGACGTACATAAAAAGTATAAAAAGGCCCTCCAGGATGTACGGCAAGCGGGGTTACAAATTCATATCTAAACAGAACAAGCTTGTGCACTGAAAACCATTATACTACCACTGTCGCAGCACAGTGTAAGGGTTGAGTAAAAAATCTATTAACAAAAGGTAAGCATATCTTTTCTATGCATGACAAAAACAGCAACCAAGATGTAAAGCATTTCATTGGCTAAGTTTTCATATAATCAAATTTGTCCAGTGTCTACACGGCCAGAATGGAAAGGGGATAAAAAAAGAACAGCAATAGAAAAGAAAAGTAACTTCTATGATATCAACTTGTAGGTCTAGGATTGGTTTTTGTCCTTCCTGGTAAGACCATAAGGTTGTGATTGGTTCCGTTTACAAACTACAAGTACTTTTTGGATTAAATAACAGAGTATGAAAATCTTCGAAATTGCTGAGAAAACATTGTGAAGTATAAAACGAAGTTAATAGCTATATCACACAACCATCTTCCAGGTTACTCATCCACCAAGAACATACAGAATGTGTATTTGAATACGGTTTTGAAGCATTGTCAAATAAGTAGGTAGTAGCATGTCCAATGAACAGTAGTTTCAATTTAGCATACCTTCATGAAACAGGATAGTAAGTCAACAGTTGACAGCATCTCAGCTCTATCCCCAATACTCAAGTTTTGAGACTTCTCCCATGACAAGTGGAGTAACTCCAATGGAATTTTACCCAGCAAACAGTGGCCTCCAACATTTGCTACCACCATGTAGGAAACAAAGAAGGAAAAAGATAAGTTTCCAATGCAAGAATAACAGAGAAGGTCAAAAGTTCATACAGATGGGCAGAAGGAAGTGAGGATACATGAAGAGAGAAGCTTTTCAATTCACTCCATAATTTAGAAAGCATGATGCTTATACTATTCCATAATTTGAAAATTGTGGATAGAATTCTTAGATACCTTAAATGAAGTCTGGGGAAAGGTAGACTCTATTCTAAGAATGGTCATGCGAAAGTTGAAGGATATACTGAATCAGATTAAGCAGGTTCTATAGTTGATCGAAGATCAACTATGGGCTATTGTACATTCGTGGGAGGGAATCTAGCGGAGGAGTAAGAAACAACAAGTGGTTGCTACATCAAGTGCAAAAGCAGAATTTAGAGCCATGGTACATGGTGCTTTTTCATTACTATGACTAAAAATCATTCTAAAGGAACGATGGTTGGACACATAAGAACCGATGAGACTTTAATAACTAAGCTGCTTTCGTGTTAGCACATAACCCATCAAAACATGACCGGACTAAACATGTGGAGGTTAACACGCACTCTATCAAAGAATAATTAGAAGTTGGGAGTTATTTAAACACCCTTCATCACAACTATGCAACAATTAGCAGATGTTTCAACAAAAGGAGTGGATTTCTCTGCCTTTGATACACTAGAAGGCATGTTGGGAATGCAAGATATCTATTCTCCAACTTGAGGGGGAGTATTGAGAATCTTCAAGTGTGTGTGTAAAATATCTCAAGTTGTAATTATGCATTGTGATTTATTTCCTTGTATAGTGTAAAGAGTTCTACAGCTAAAGATTGTCTAGAAATAGGTCATTCAATTATGGGATTTATTAGGATAGTCAATCCTTTTTTTACTTTCCTAGTTTAGTCTGGATTCTTTCGTATATGTACATAATTCTTTTGTCAAAGCAATAAAACTTCAATCATACCAAAAACTTATTGAGCATCCATGCAACATAGGTTCCTAGTTTTAAGCATATGTGACGCCGGCGAAATATTAGCATATGATTTATTTATTTATTTACTTTTGCATATGCATCTAATGGCAATATTTCTCCAACTTAAAGGATATCTCAACTCCAACATATATTTCAAATGCATCTATATTGTGTGAGTTTGACAGCTTTGACTTATAATAGAATGATTCATCTACTAAGTTATTCGAACACTTTGTAGTGTTCAATAAAAGCCATCTTTGAGCAATCCCTGTTTTGACAGAAGAAGTAATCTTTTTTATTGCTTGTTAAAATGAGACATGTTTTCTATCTCCTTTGCCCGTTCCATGAAATAAAAAACATGCGCTGCAGATAGTTGACTATCCGGCACAACTTCCGCTCACAATTTAACAAAGCACAGATCTGGAAAGGTTGGTCTCTAACCATAAAAAAAAACATACATATGGGGACCAGCTTCTCTTGCAAATTAGGCCGTGTTGTTTTATAATATGTTAAGCAAACCCATAGAACTAAAGAGGTTTTCCAACTGATGCACAACTCACCTGGAATTGATGACAAATCCATATGGTCCTTTAACAATTCCGCTGCAAAAAAATATTGAAAAACGTGAAAAAATTTCATGGAAGTACACATGGATGTTTTTGTATGTTGATAAAGACAATATTATGTCATACCAAAGCTCACAAACAAGATAAAAAAAGACCCAGACTTGACTTCAGCCGATAGCTTATTTATCTCAGGGAGAATAAATTTTGCTTGATCTTGATACATCTCTTCAACTCCAGTACAGGTTACTAAAAAACATGCTCGGCTGAAATGATAAACTGCAGAGTTCTGCATCCAAGTGGAACCAGAAGAAGCACATAGTAGCCAAGTAAAGGAAGAACAAATAAACATCCAATGACATGAAGTGAACTCACATACTACCTCAAGAACTGCATGACTATTAACTGGTCTTGCTAACAATATGCACAAAGGAAAAAGACTTTGAACTTGGGATCCATCATTTACAGATGATGGCAGAGAGATTGACATTTGTATCCTGGGAATATAAATGGAAACGATCAGAAAAGGTATGTTGTTATGGTAGTAGAACAAACAAGTCTTCGGACAAAGCAAAATAAGGAGTTTTCCCATCAGTATCTTCTGTGGTAGTACAAAGTATAAACACATCTCAATAGAAGCAAAACAAGGCACTTATCATATGACTATGTATTTTTATCCTATAACAGTATTCCCAAGTCAGAAGACCCACAGATGTGCCGCAAGGTAGAGACACAAGAAAGTATAAAAAAAATTAAAGGTTAATCATTGGAGATAATTCAGACGGGGGAGGGAGGGAGGTAGATCTTGTGTCATCTACTATGGTCCATAGACCATAGGATACTTGGATTCTGTTCTAGCTCTGAAAATTTTTGTGCAGCTGCATTTTACTGCATTTGAACAAAACACTAAATCTTATAATGTCCATGAAGAAACGCCACATTACCACATCTACTTGTGTACAAGTGAGAAGTAACCATAGTTGTTAAAAGCACATCTAAGTGCAACAAACATAGAGGCGTACAGGTGGTGCATGCTTTTACTTTAAGGAAGCGCAAAAAGGCACGTGCTTCATTGAACTTCACATGTTGAGTTGTGCTTCACAACATACATGTTTGGTAGTTGTTTATAATCAGTTTTAAATCAATAGATAGAAACTGGTGGGGGATAATTGAGTAGTGCATGTATATTCCATGAAATTTGAGGATAAAAAGAGATTTGACCAATTATAAATATTTTGTAAACTTTAGCCTAAATACGGGCTTAGAATTTGATAATATTCTTATGAGTTATGTCTAACAACTAGGAAAATAAAAAACACTTGCTGACTAAAAATAATAAAAAAAAAAAAAACACTTGCGACTAAAAATAATAACCAGTAACAGATAAGTTTTCAGAGAGTTTTACCGTTTTTTGTGCTTTGCTTGCATCTTGTACTGCAAACATCTTTGCAGAAAGGATGGCTACAGAAGCAATGCTTTCAGTTAGAAAGCCATATACAGCATAACCAGTATCTATAACTGAAATACTCAGGTAACTCAACCTTAAAAGATGCTAAAAATTACAGTATATACATGCTATTGTTCATATCAAAAGTAGACAAGCTCACAGTATAGAGCAGCAAAATAACAACTACATTATACTTGCATTATTAAACAAACGACAGCTAGAACTTAATATAGATGCTTACCAGATGTATAGCTGTGGCATATGCATATATTGTCAATGTAAAATTGATGGTCTAGAAATAGCAAGATCATTTACCACAAACAGAAGAACAGAAAAAAGAATGAGAAAGGAATAAAATCAGCAGAAGACAATGAAGAATAATACATTTCTAACAGCCCGACGCTGAAGAATATTGTACAATTCTACTGGTTTGCAGTAAATTGAGAGGCTCTCCTCCGCTGCAATTTGTTCTTCCGCAGAAAAATGCTCACGAGGATCTTCGCGACACATGTGATATGCACTTCTAGAGTAACCACAATTGCAAGCAGAATTCCTGTTTCACAGATTAGATTACACTGATCACTCTATTCATCCCAAATATTCTCATTTCAAGGGCAAGCATACATACATCTTCTCACTTCAAATGAGGACACAAGATACCTAATTCATGAGTATAGAGAATAAATTTGCCTCCTATTTGGCAAACTTGTGAACTGACAGAAATTTCATGATGAATTCAATTGTTCACGGATTGCAAAATACATTGAAAATTCATATGAAAAAATCAGTTTGCACATTTTCTTATCTCATCAAAGCACATATATTTCTTTATTTAGTACAAGCCGTGGATCTGATATATAGTAGCACTGAAACTACAATAATAACTTGGGGTTTCAGCCCACTGCACAGCCCCGTCACTCAAAGCTTGAATAATTAAACAAAGATAGACAGGAAGTTGCTTGGTAGGATTAAATTCACTGGATGATGCTGGAGTTTTGCAATTAAGGGTATCCATTAATCTATAAACACTATCTATCATTCGCTTCAGGCTCCAAAAATGCTTTTAAGTCTCAACTCACGACAAACTAAATAGAGCTGCTCTTAGGCTACCATTTTCATTCTGCTTCCACTTCCTTTCAATCTATGGTCTCAACCCAATACTACAGATAGTCAGATATAATAAGATAAAATAAGAGAGAACAAGAATAGTGCATCCAATAGAAAAGATACAGACCATTCTACATGTTTATGAGCATCATCTGGTCCATTAGTGCAAGCTCTACAGCCAATATTACGAAAAAAAGGGACATGATTTGAAAGAGAACTTACGCAGGTTTATGATCCACTAGAGGTATGCCTGGCATTCTTGTTATACAGAATCCATATAAATAATCAAAGCTCTATGAACCTTGTATATTTGCGGACTTAAACCTGGAAGAAGCACCGCAGCAAATCCTAATAATAAAAACTTAATAACGCAATTTTTTGTTAAGGAATTAATAGCATTTAATACAACATTAAAATAAAAATCTTATCTTCACATTTAAAAAATAAAAATAAATAAATACTCTTCCTTTTACAGTAGAGACTCAAAGATAAGACTTGTGTGCATTTAATTTCTGAAATTTCTCATCAACAAAGAACAGCTACATATGCGGATTAAACTATATACAACACACATATATGATATATCAATATACACACTATGATTGACGAGAGAGAGACGCATGGATGAGTGGATACAAAAACTATGAGATGATAATAAAACAACAGAATTGAAGCAAATAAAAATTAAAAAGGTTAAAAAAAATCAGAAGAGTTACCGAGAATGATTATCCAAACCCTAATTTTCACTTGCCTAAATCAAAATTCAAAAACTATGTTTTAGTGTCAGTAGTGGTGTATAAATTCTCCCATAAGACTTCAAATTTCAATAAGAGCGTTTCACATCTAAATTTATTGATAACTAATCAAATTTACAGAGAGAGACTAACCGTTTATCAGTCGAAACAGGTGGTCGCCGGCAGCGGCTGGCGATGGATGGTGGCGTTTGACGGCAGCCGGTATTACAAAAACGAAGACACGTGTAATTTTCTTGAAGTCGTCAGTAAGTACGTGCCACGCTAGTAAGAAGCCCGCAACTTTTATATCGCCTGCGCGTTCGTAACTAGAGAATTCCTCTCATTTTCGTTTATTAAAATATGAGCCTGGTAGAGATTAAAATCGATTTAAAATTAAAAAAATAGTCGTTATTGTTAATTTTTATTAAACGAGTAGATTTAATAACAACTATATTTTTAATTTTAATTGTTATTAAACAGGCTCTATAAATCACATAATTTCTTATGTAATATTACACAATATCACACACTCATTTTCTTTATGAATTTAGCACCTATTTGTTTACCATTATTTCAAACAAAATAAATTGTAAATTCATTTTCAATCAAACATTCTTGCAATAAAATAGTTTACAAAAAAAAAATTCTTACGTTTTAATCACATATTCTCCAAAAAATCGCTAGTCTAAAACTCATTCTCATACTTTAATAATAAACAAACAAGAGCTAAATAAATTAGGAATCAAGTCAAAATGGCCCCATCATGTTGGAGAACTAGGATACGAACAAGAACATGGTCCCTGTTATGACTCATAATAAGGAACTGTCACGTGGCATTTTAACCAAGCTGTGAGACCAAATCTAACCAAACCAGGGGGCCCTTATCCTATGGATCCGTTGTCATTCTGAGGCCCAGTGTCATTCTGAGGCCCATTATCTGATGTCATTGTCGTAGTCAAGGCCCTGCCACTTCCGAGGCACCATGGATCTGAAGCTTCTTAGCTGGTAACGGTCCATGTGCACATATTTGCTAATAATGAGAATCTTGTTACAAATGATTTGATGTGACCTTTGAGAAAAGTATGTAGTGTTTTGTCTTGTCAAATGTAAAAGCATTTAATGCTTTGAGTAGATAGGAAAGTCAATATAATGACTATGAATTGATGGGTCGGTCGAGAAGATGAGGCCACGTGTAATTTGATTCAAAGGTCATCATTTCATTTGTACTACTATAAATATCTCATTCATGTAATATGTAAATGTTAATGAAACTTTAAATACTCGGAGCCACATTATTCTCTCATCTATCATCATATTACAACTACAAATCTTGTTCTTTATCGATTGGTTTCTTATATAATCGTGTTTCGTTTATCTCGTCGGAGTCCGAACGAAAACGTCTCGTGTCATTGAGCCACTCCCACGTTCAATCTCTGGAGTTATTCTGACCATTGATCGACATTAGCGTGTTGGATTTGGCTTGTGCATGCATTAGTGGATCCGACATCTGTTGACAATATTTTTTGGGGTCAACAGTCCCAATTCTCATCCCAACTATATTTTTATTTTTAAATTTGTATTTTAAAAAAATAAAAATTATTAAGCGAATATATGATATTTTAATCATGTTCGTCCTACCTCCCAAAAAACTCTATAGGACAAGGGATGGGGATGGTTTTCCCTTTCGACTGGTTGTCATCTTAAAGTCCAGTCCTAAATTTCAAAATATATAGATAGTAGAGTTTTGATCTAATTATAGTATATTTGAAAAGTGGTTATAAACAATTTAAATTATAATTAGATAGAAATTAGTGATAAATAAATGGATATTACTTGTGGATCCGTATCGTGTGAAGAAAGTGAGATTAGATCATATGCTACCACAATGTAGAAGCAAAAGACAAGCTCACAGTGAGCATTATGAAGAAAGATTCAAGAGAAGAACGAACACATTCGATCATCAATTGGCCATTCTGATTTCTACGCTCCAAGGTCGAACTTTGCATTTGGGATCTCTGGTATCTCAAATTGAATCCCCTGCGGCATCCAGGTCACAAATAAATACAAGTACCAGCAGAAAAGTTTAGCCCTTTACAACAAGACGAGGCTTGTGAATGTTAATTTTCATATATAAGTTAATTTACAAATTTAATCATACGAAGCATATACGGTTCTAAAAAAATGTGACATCTTTTATATTCTAGTATTTCGGTTACATGATGGCAAAATGTTGTTTCAAATCTCATCTCTTGCAAATGTCATTGCGCTTCAGTGCGAGTAATGAAAATACATTATGGTGTATGCATAATTGTGACACGACTGTTAAAAACTAAAATGAAGATACATTATTTTGAAAGAATGTATTCTAGAATAGTAGATTAATGGATAATGTGTGGTTAAAAAAGAAGAAAATATTATTGATGTGATGAAAAATATTATTTTATTGAAAATGTGTGGTTGAAAATGAGTAGAAAAATGAGAATAAAAAAAATAATGCGTAGCAAACATGGGCTAAAATTATATAATTTTTGCAATGCGTTCTTCAAAAATATCATTCTTCACAAAATTTTAAGGTCCGTTCTCTTTGCTGTTTTCGACCTGTTTTCTGTTTTTCATTTTCCGAAACACCGAAAATACGTTCTCCTCCTCGTTTTTAAAAATGAATTTTAGAAAACAGAAACAAAATTTGTACTGAAAATGAGGAAAACCACATTTTGGATGTTTTCAGTACAAAACACGGCAAATTCTGAAAACACGGGAAACACCCGTTTCCTACTTATCCCCTCTCTCTCTCTCTCTCTCTCTCTCTCTCTCTCTCTCTCCTCTCCTCTCCCGACTTTCTCTGGTTTTCAATTTCTTCTACTCTACACCCACGTCTCCCACGGCCTCCATAAGGAGCTTTCCGACACCGGTCCACCTCCGATTTCCCAATTTCTTCATGCCCTTCATGTGTGCATTTATTTCATATTTGGGATAGTATTAAGTCGTCGTGAACTGGAAATGAGTTTTCTAATTTATGTTCAAGAATTGAATCTTGAAATGGGTAAATACTGAATCTTTGGGTGGCTTTGAATAACTAGTGAGTATATTCTGCTATTTTGCTCTTTTTTTTTTAATTTTTATCATTTGTTCTAGATTTTATGTTAAGTGTCTGGGTTATTTGAGATTATTGGTTGAAGCATTTGGTTATTTGAGGTTTTTTGGTTGGTGGGGGTAGGCGAATGGGTTGTGTGACAATTCTGTTACCGTTCAATGTATTAATTATCGAGGACATTTGGATCTCTCTTCCAGATTTAGATAAAGTATTAGATAGAACTTACATGTAATGTAGAATCCAGTAAATTGTTGTAGTAGAAATTGAAAAAACTGGTTGGTTTACGTGATTCAGGATATGTTATGGGTGATGCTCAAAGTGATATTGAAGTTTGATTGATTCAAGCACTGAAACAAATTTTACATCACTCAGACACGCACCTGGTTCAAGCACTGCAACAAATTCAGAGCTCTAACCACGTTTCTGTAAAGCGTTATAATGCAGGATGCAATAGGAGAATTATAGAAAAAGGGAAAATGAGACGAGAAATGAGGAGGAAAAGATAAGAAGAGGTTGAGATAGAAATTGGGGGTTCAATTGTGAAGTTTTATGAGGAAATTTTGCATTCATTGTACTGTCTTCATTCGTCCTGCACTCCAGTGCAAACCACAAAAGCACTCTGAGAATTGGATCGACGTGCTTCTCCTTGCACAAATGGTAACTGTGATTTGCAAGATGGCCCCTGGAATTGGAGGTTTTGGTGGGCTCGTTCCCTTAGGTATAACGGTCTTCATTCATTTACAATTTTTTATAGCTTATGATATACCAGTGTTGATGGTGTTATTTTAGAGT
>CAIGRF010341198.1:61190-72437 GCA_903798235.1 Fraxinus ornus
GGAACAAATTCTAGACACAATGGTAAAAAAAAAAAATTCACTTTTATCAACAACTTTCATGCAAAATAAAGTCAAATGAATGATATTCGGTATGGTAATTTTTTTTTCAAATTTTTTTCCCTATTCTCTACAAACAAACGGGAAAATTTTGAAAATGGGAATGAGTATTAGGGTTGTTCTTATGCAACTCATATGGTGAGCGAGGCCAAGTAGATGTTCATGTTTACGAGTTAGTTTTAATAATCGATTAAGCATGTTTTGTTACGTTGTCCATGAAATTCAAATAAAGTGCTTTGATTGCAATTGTATTAAAATTTAAGTGATTCGTTTGCTGCAAATTGAAATTTAGTCATTTAATTGCAGTTGGTTGCTCCCGATGCAATTAACAAATTTTTGGAAATGACACTAATGTAGCAAGTTCACGTGATTGATCATGTACGTTATCGTTAGTTTTAGCGACCAATTAAAGATTAAGCCTATGTTTGGTTTTGATAAAAATCAGTTTTTAATAGATTTTAAAAGTTAACGAAACATGTGACTGAAAAGTGGATCAAAGTCATGAATTCCATGAAATTTATAATTTGAAATGAGTTTAAAGAAATGGGAGCCAATAAAGAACTAAGCCCCATATTTGGCCCCCATTATCTAACACTCATTTTTCTCCCAAACTTAATTATCAATCACACATATAATAGGATTTATTGACCTCAAAATTTGATGAACAATTGACCAACAAAATTCCAGCCACCTCTTTTTCATTTAGGAATCATCTGCGCATTGGGACACTCTATTGGAGGCAAAGGTCATCGATCGAGAAAAATGTCTGACGATCGTTTGCACTTCGACGATCAAGTCAACTGTCGAACGAGAGATGATGAGTGCAACACACGGGAGAGGGGGATTTGACTAAGATTAGACAACATTACCTTGTGTGATGGGTCATTGAATTGGGTCGAAGTACAAGAGCATGTTGCTCGATATAATAGGCCCAATTCAATTGACATAGTTGATTGTCGAGTCAGTAAATGTGAGACTCCATCCGTCATGTACATGTCACAATATATACATATATATAACAATAGTCCCTTAAATCTGAATGCATTTTTATTAACTTTTTTAATTGCAAGTTTAATTATTTTTTTAATCAAAATATACTTAAAAAAATCTATTTTAATCTATAACCAAACATCGGCCACGTGTCACCTTGTTGATGGATGCATAGCTTAAGTTTATTCCATTTAAATTAATCTCCTTGTACAAAGAGATTGTACATGGAGCTATGCAGGGGAATAGGTGGCTAAAGGATTATACCATTTATACATAAAAATAATATACAAGAGATTATATAAATTATGTGAAATGAAAAAATTGACTTTGTTTTCAATTGATAAATGATAGAGTGTATGTGACATTATGTAATTTTATATTTAAACTTTTATGTACATATAGCTAAAAATGGCAAAAAAAGCTCGAACAGCTCAGGCTTGGTTACACCGAACCGAGCCCCATTTTGGGGCGACTCAAGCCCGGACTGGCCCGTGACCCGTACGAGCTTGCCCATTAAAAAAAATTAATTTTTTTGAAAAGGCAGCAAAGTAGGCGCGCCACCTTTGCTGCCTACAGCTGCCTTTGCAGGCAGCTATTTTTAGATGCCTGCAAAGGTGCCTGACAACCTATATATATAAAAGAACACACAAAATTTGAGTCGGCTCGGCCTGCTAAGGCTCGAGCCAACAGCTCGGGTCAAGCATCATTTTTTTGGCTGTGCTTTTGCTCGACTCAGCTTGTTGACATGACTACAATTTTGGCTCGTGACTCGACTCGACTCGTTGACATGACTACAATTTTGTCCCAACCCCAATGAATCAATGATTGTGTTACATGTACATAATTTTTTACATAATGACTTATATACATGTCGTGGTGAGAAAATTTTTCAGTCTCTTTTGACAATTCATTTATATGTAAATTATTATTATATACATGTAGTAATATTCATGAATTAATATCATCTATCTCCCTATAATGCTATCCGTGTAAACTACCTGTATACGTAGCATCTTTCTCCATTTAAGGAAAAAATAAATAAATAAATTCAAACCACACATGTCGCACATGTCATATCAACCCAAAATTCTCTCTAATTTTTATTCTCCACTTGTTACCAACTAACCAACCAACCGCCAATACATTGTCATTTTAGATAGACAAAATGCTCATCAAATCCACCACTACCGCCGCCGTAACCACCACATCCTCTTCTCTCTTCTGCCTTTCCAAACCCTCTCTTTCTCTATCTAAACTACCCCTTTTCAAACCACATAATTACCCTAATACCACCAGAAAGCCCTTCACTTTCTTCTCCTCCTCAAGGATGAGCTGGCTCAACAAGCTCGGTTTCAGTACCCGCACCCCGACCGACTCCCCTGCAGACTCTGCATCTTCCATACCACTAGGACCCGACGATGATATACCAGCCCCGGGACAAGAGTTCGCGCAATTCGGGGCGGGTTGTTTCTGGGGAGTGGAATTGGCTTATCAGAGAGTCCCGGGTGTTACCAAGACTGAAGTAGGTTATACTCAGGGGTATTTGCATAATCCCACTTACGAGGATGTGTGTTCGGGTACTTCAAACCATTCGGAGGTGGTTCGGGTTCAGTATGATCCGAAAGAGTGTAACTATGAATCTCTGCTTGATCTTTTCTGGGCTAGACATGACCCCACCACCCTCAATCGCCAGGTTGGTCCTCTTTTTAGTACTTTTTTTGTGGGTTTTGGTTGAATTACTATTTTTTTTATTCATTATCTGTAATTCATACTAATTACTTGTTAATTTTTTACAATACCAGTGTCAAAACCAACAATTAAGTTAATTTTTAGTTGACATATGCAATTGAGTGAATTCTTAGTTGAAGTGCCCAACAAAGCCCACAAGAAAGTGCAATTCCTAACCAAAGATTTGAGTATTTTGATCAAAAGTTTCCATAAGGTTTCCTAGTTCCCGAATATTATTGAAAAATGAAAAACAGTAGAAAACCTTCTTTTGAGCTTCGGAAACTTTTGCTAGAGTTTCTAAAGAGTTTCGGTTTCTCACAAGGAAACATGAGCGTTTCGTTTTTGGGCTTTGATTGTTTTGTTCTTTCCTCCTTTCGAATGGTTATGCTAATATTTTTGTTTGGTTAAGTGTACAATTAACTTAAACTTAATGTTGGTTTTCAAAAACATCTGGTCATGTATTGTTCTTTTTAAGTGAAAAGTTAAGTACGAGTTTGGCTAAGCTTAAAAATTTTATATATTACTAAGTTTACTGTGAAGTAAATAAGTAAATCTTAAAATAAACATTTTATGTGGCCCCAAGTACGAAATAGTTATTTTTATTTAAAAAAGCCACTATCCTATAGTCAAAATAAGTAATTTTATTACTTATAAGAATAAAGTAATGTATACAGACACTCAATGGAGTTTCATAATAGATACAGAGTCAGACATTGATCATATTCATGCACCACTGCTGCAATTGTCCCACCATCACAAATCTCGCTCGCTCCCTCCTTTTCATCATCATTATCATCCCAATCCTTACCCTTCTTTATCGATTTCTTGTGGTTGAATGAAGAATCATATCTGATATTTCAGAACTCCCAAACAACAATTGAATCAATCAATAGAAAAGTCACATATTTGACAAATTTGGTAAACTAAGTGTGACCTGAAGGCAGTCTGTTATCACAGGTCAGTTTCTCAAATTCTTTAAACAGAAGAAGTAATCTTTTACCGTTTAATGCTAGTGTCTGAAATGATTGCCTTAGTATCACTTGTTATTAGATAAGGCCAAATGTAATTGACATTTTTCATGGAATTTAAACCAATCAAACGGACCCTAAGTCTTCCATAGGTTTTTGTAGACTTTGATTAAGATTTTTCAAAACTTTTCATCTTGTAAATCCATTATATACCTGAAAAATTACAAGTTTTTTACTACCTAATGATCATTTTCGAGAACCATGATGCCCACAAAATCTTTTTGGGTAAAGTCACTAGTCATGGCCAGTCATTTAATTTTGGCGCAAATAAAATAATAAAAAAGCTTTTACATCAATTTCTAAGAGCATAAACAAATTTTTTTCACGAAATTAACATAAATTCTAAAAACACAAATTGTTCTTAACCAAATAAAAAAGAAAGAAAGAAGGAAAAAAAAAAAAGAATAGATCGATTACATAGAATTCTACGTTTTGAAAAAATTACATACAATTTCATTTTAAAAGTAATTATGTACATATAGAATAATAAAAAATTGGTTACAACAAATGAATTGATGAGACGTGAGAAAATCCTAGAATTGAAAGTAAAAAGACCTTTTTTTTAGATTATGAAGTCTTCATACCCTGAGTGATTGCTCAATTGGTCAGGCCTTGGGTTTGCTCTACAATAATCACCAGTTCGAGTCCCTCAGGGCACTGAGGTGAGTATCCGGCCGTAAACTTCAGGGCCTCGTGGAATTAGTCGGGGTGCGTGCAAGCTGGCCCGAACATCTACAGTTATTAAAAAAAAAAATCTTGTTATTTATATTTTTCACCAAAAAGTCTTCAGAGGCTCATTTAAGTAGAGAATTCTCCAAAAGTAATTGTCTATTTCAATACCATTTACAGAGACTTCTAAAAAGTTTCAATAGAATACCTCGTGACTTTTAAAGATATTTTAAAAATTTATAGAAGGCCCAATTGAATGCACCTAAACTTTTAGAGAATCTTTAAAAGTCTTAATTGAATGCACCTAAACTCTTTTAATTCTCTAAAGTCT
Source organism: Fraxinus ornus (assembly GCA_903798235.1). Taxonomy (NCBI): domain Eukaryota; kingdom Viridiplantae; phylum Streptophyta; class Magnoliopsida; order Lamiales; family Oleaceae; genus Fraxinus; species Fraxinus ornus. Next base: position 65,994 of record CAIGRF010341198.1, read on the forward strand.
TTAAGAGTTCCAAATGAATACACCCTCTTAATTCTTAATATGACTTCATCCAAAGAACTTCCTCAAATTGATGTTAGTTTGTGGATGAACTTCTGATAAAAGTAGGAATGATGGTAGTTAAAAAAGCATAAGTGCATAAAATGCAAATTCTAGACAGTTTTAAAATTTTATTAATGGAAAGATGAAATCAACAAGAACATTTAATCTGGGCAAATGAAGTATGTAATAGTTCCAGTTTTTCAATTGATATTTTCAATATTAGGTTCCTTGGCATTCTGACTTGTGAAATACCAAAGTCTAATTCAATAGAAGAGATGGTGCTTTTTTAATCTATTTCATACATATATCTCATGGTTCCTTACTTCGACATTTAGAGGGTGTTTGGTAGAGATTAAAATCGGATTAAAATTGAAAAACTAGCCGTTATGGTTGATTTTTATTAGACGGGTGGAATCCAATAACGGTCATATTTTCAATTTTAATTGGATTTTAAGCCGTACCAAACAGGCCGTTAGCACTTTACATTAAGCCCTTGTTTGATCATCATTATTTCCAAAATATATTTTTCTCTCTTCTTTTCAACCACACATTCTTCAACAAAATAATATTATACGCAAATCCAAAATTTTTCCTTATTTTTCAATCACACGTTCTATATTATTCCAAAATGTGTTCTTTGTTAAAAAAGGGGCTCAAACAGGCTTTAAATTTCAACTCCAGATTTATTGAATATGAGATTTAGTTTGTTGTAGTGTTATGGTACTTCAAATGAATGAGCTTTTTCTTTTTGCGTGTAAGCGTAAATAGATCTTTTTTACCCCGATTTTGGTGCAAGAGGGAAACTGATGGCCATTAAGTCATGTTTGGTTGGTTTACTTCTGATATCCTTTTGTTCTATGTTATGACAAGGGACAGTGTTTTAGTTACAAAGTTCTTCAAAAAAGTATTAGGCAGTGGGCGGGAGGAGGAAGTTATATTAAGCGAATGTTAAAATGTCCCTTGGCTATTTGATGTTCGCTTCTTTAAATGGTGTATACTTAGGACTCTAGATCCCTTATGCAGGGCAACGATGTGGGAACTCAATACAGATCTGGAATTTACTTCTACACTCCTGAGCAAGAGAAGGCAGCTTTAGAATCCCGGGATAGACACCAAAAGCTCTTGAACAGGAAGATTGTTACCGAGATTCTGCCAGCCAAGAAATTTTACAGAGCCGAGGAGTATCATCAGCAGTACCTGGCCAAGGGAGGGCGATTTGGTTTCAGGCAATCCCCCAAGAAAGGTTGTAATGATCCCATAAGGTGCTACGGCTAATTTCGTAGAAAGACACATATTTCAGACCATGGTTGTTAATACTTAGTATGTTTGCAGTCGTGTGAAAATTTACGGTTTTACTTGAATATCTTGCTATTGCATTAGTGTTTGATATATGTAAATCCTTTATATTGATCCAATATTAGTGTTTGATATATGTAAATCCTTCATATTGATCTAATTTTTTTCTTGTATATTGACAAGCTATGAAATTATTGCACTTACTATAAACTTGATGTATGCGCCAAATTTTCTTTCGTGTGGAGCTGCATTTACTTGTGGTAAAAGTTTTGACTTTGTTCGATCTTGTTTGATACTACGTGGCAAATGTGCTCGGAAGAGTAAGGTATGGTAGACTGTCTACGTGGCGACTGCGAGAATGCTATCGAAACAAAATAAACGATTATCGAAAAATAATAAATGATAGTTGGAAAAAGTAAAATAATAATAAAAAAAAAAAACCGAAGATTTTTTGGCATGCAAAGCTCTCAAGTGTGTATAAGATAATCAAACATCATCTTTAATCATACATTTTATAAGATTCATGACTTTTATTCACACATTATTTAAAACTCAATGCTTGAAAATACTTAAAAACTTAACCAAGAAAACACATTAAAAGTATTTTGCAAGTGTACGTGTGTTTTTCTCAGAAGATTTCAATTCTCTTTTAAGGTAGGTAAGCCAACGCTGTCTTTTCCACATGAAATCAAATTGAAGAGCAAACATGGGCAAATCCATAACATTCTGTTGACTCGTAAATGTTCGATATTTAGAGAAGGTACATACGTATTCATTTCTCTAAAATTAGACTAGGTTCTCAAATAAAAATCTGAAAATGTTAGAACTTTAAATCATTAAACGCACATAATTGACACAATTTGACAAATTTTATGTGTCAACATGCCCCTTTTTAGCCGTGACTATTTCTGTCACCAGACATCGACGGCCAATGATCTGCGTCACCACTTCCACCACCACCATTTCCACCAGCACCACTTCCACTTCCAGCTCCATAACCACCCCCACGCGCACCACCATTACCACTACCACTACCATAACCGTAACCAGACCCGGAACCCGAACCAGTTCCAGAACCATACCCGAACCCATAACCCCTGCCGAACCCATCAGAAGACCTCCCGGAGCCCGAACCATAACCCCATCCTGCTCCTGGGCTTGAACCCGATCCCCAACTAGACTCCCAATTCGGACCTTGCGCCGATCCGCTACTGCCAGAAGGGGTAGAAGGAAAAGATGACATTCCAGGCGATTCAGTCTTCCGTTCGCCGGAGTTGAGCTCCCGAGAATGGCCGGGGATGAAGAAAAGCAGAATGAGAATGATTTGGAAAACTTTCGGTTCCATTTTTATGTATGGCTTGTGAAAGGTTTGCATGGATAGTGGAATTTATAGTGCAATTCGGTTATTTCACTGTTGAATTGCTGGAAGAAGATTTTTATTGGAATGATTTTCTTATGTATAATTTATCGTTGGTCAAATAAGTACTTATTTTAAAAAAAATAGATGCAACAGTTTTTTGAAATATTTACTAATCTTAAAGCATAGTCCATATAATAAAAAATTTAAATTATCTTTTCATGATACCTTTAATTTTTATCTATCAATGGCCAAAAAGAAAAATGGATATTAAAAGTCTCAGTTTGGTGGAGAATAAAATCAAAATTTTGATTAAAATTGATGAAATATGTAGTCGAAACTTTGTGAGACCCATAAAATGTGTGGTTAAAATTAATCATTGATTTTAATTCAGATTAAAATCTGAATTTTAATTTCTACCAAACTGGGGCAAAAGAATGTTTTTTAAAGTGAATAACGGATTTGGAGATTTATTAATATAAATCACCATTAAGTGTAGATTGCTAACAAATTTTGGACAAAAAAAAAAATAATAATAATAAATTGTAATCATAAAGACTAAAATTGGATTTCTTACTTGTTATTTGGTGCAACAAAATTATAGAAAATTAATGCCTCGAATTAGCAAGTTATCACATCTGATAACTACTGCCGTCGTTGATCATGAATAATATTGTTCAAAACTAGTAAAATTTTAGAAGCTATCATTTATTTCCTTCAACAAATTTGTTACGCGTAGTACAGATTCCTCTTTGGGGGCTTGTGTCTCACTTGAATTATTTAATAAATCAATTATGTTAATTGTATATTCGGGATTGACATTCCGAATGACACTCCCTCATGTAGGAGGCCGTAAAAAATAAAAAAACACAGATATGTGAGACATGTGTCATCCGAGGTGTCAACCCCGGATGCAAAATAGCATGATTGTCAATAAATTATGGGATTTTCGTGCTTGTTATCGCCGGTCCTCACAAAAAGTAAAAATTGTTTCTAACTTTTCCCCCCTTCAAATCCATCTACAATCTTCTATTAATTAGCAGATTTCGTATTTTGCCGTGGTTTTCATCGATATTTTTCTTAAATAGGCGTACTTGTTCAAATCAGAGAATCTTTTGGGTCAGACTAGCCTTAGGCCATGTTCGGTAGAGATTAAAATTAAAAATATAGCCGTTATTGGATCACATTCGTCTAATAAAAGTCAACAATAACGACTAATTTTTCAATTTTAATTTGATTTTAATCTCTACCGAACGGGCCCTTAGTATATGGTTTTTCAAAATCAATAAAAACTCTATAGGTAATTTTTCTTCTACACCTTTAATTAATTTTATAATTGCAGTATCTACATTTCTGACAATCTCAAGGTGAAAAATGGACATATCTAGTGGTGGCAATCAAGCCACGGCTCGTCGGCTCGTACTATAACTAGCGGCTTGTCAAAAAACGAGCACGAGCACGAGCACGAGCCGCGCAGACGGCTCGGCTCGTTTGCCATCACTAGACATATCATAGTAGTAACTTCCATCGGATCAATCCTAGATTAGGAGTAAAAGGAATGAAAACTTCCGTGCTTAATATCTCAAAGTCATATCCTTAATTGACAGGCTCCATGTCATTCGTGGCATCCTATCCATGCAACACATGGTCGGCAGCTATTTTGTCCTACAACACAAATGGTATCGCGAGACGCACAATAACCTTATTAGACGTTTTTCGCGCACTCTTTCGATTAAAAAAACCCATTAAAACCTTGTTGTTGGGTTGTCATCACGACAATTCATCGTCTGACAAGTCAACGTGCTCAAAGACATGTGCCATCTCTGCTTTATGCAGTACTTCCTCTACAAAAATATTCTCAAATGGACAGTGAGTAGGAAAAACCTTAAAGGTCTTGGACCAGCAAGGGCAATGGGATCAGTGAAGATCATGGATTCTTATCCAATGCTATCTCAAATTGTACTTGAGGCCCCCAAGTATAGGGCAACACTATTTTCTTCTCAAATTGCACAAGAGACTGCATAGTCTAAGGAAATTATCTTTCCACGTATATTTATGGAATACAAGAAAAGCAAGAATTTTAGTATGAAATTTTATTAACATGGCAACGTAAGCCAGCACACAATACAGTGCCCCCTAACATACTAATTTCTCCATCTCTCCCTTATTTTTAAGTGTGCGCTTCTTGTCAACTTGTTTTAAACCTTTATTTATATCACTACGACGATGTAAGTCAAAGATAAATTAATAACTTTTATTTATGCCTTTGCGATAACCCCTTTTTATGCCTTCACAATGAGGTAAGTCGAGAGAAATTAGGGCTTGTTTGGCAGGATTCTGATTCTTGTAGAAGAATTTTCTGAAAAGATTAACTTAGACCAATTTCCTATAAAAGCTTTTCTTAAAACAGAGAACTTTCAAAAACTTACACAAACATGTTCAAAAGCACCTTTTTAGTCTCGTAAATCATTTTTGACTTTTTAAAAGTACTACCAAACATACTTGTAATGCAATATCTTTATCTCCATTTTTGTCATTATTTCAAGGGTCGGCTTGTTTTACACTTTTTATCAAGTAGTTGAACATAAATTGATACAGTCCTCCACTCACATATTCATCATTGTCCAGTGCAATTTGCGTAAGTGCTGTATATCATATATTGTGTGGATAAAACTTTAACAATCGAAAAAATATCTTTAGAATGGGTCATTGGTCCGGGATCTTTATCGTGGGTATTCATGGCCAAAATATCTAACGCGTTCATGCTTGGTGCATAGATCAAACCCAACACAAGAAAGAGATAGGCCGTGTTACGCCTGTTCCAATAAGGCATGACGACGGCCAACTAGCAAGTTCAATCAAGCTTACACTCCACATCGCTATCTTAGTTGGCTTAATTAGCCAATGTTATTGATGCGTTTTTTATATCGCAAGTGTACGATATCGTAACAAGTAATATAGTGGACATTTGAATCCGAATTATCTTTCCCACGAGAACTATACTTTAGACTTAGTCTATTTTTATTAACTCCTATTTGATAAAAAAAAAAAACAAACAAAGAATGGTAATAATTGTAAATATTTTTCTCTGAGAAATAACTACTTTAAACTAATAGAAAGTATGAAAAGATTTCAAACAATGATTGACAAAAGAATCGAGTATATAATGAAGGAAAAATCCACTTGTACAATCATTAGTGGGTTGTAACTTTTACAACCTATTAATTAGTGAGCCCCACCCTAATGTGAGAGGTTGTAACTTTTACAACACACTAATGATTGTACATGCAGCATGTTTGTATAATGAATATTAGGGTAAAACAAGTTCATCTAATGATCACCTTAATTCTTAATTCAAGATTTTAACCTAATGAAGTGTTCGGTCAGATCCTTCTTTTGTATTCAATTTGCCCCTCTTGAATTCTCATTGAACATATTTAACTAATTCAATTTCATATCTTCATGCGAATTACCCTTAATTAAACGAATTATGGTTCTAAGAATTCTTATAACGACCGCAATAATTAGTATATGTATCTCTACACATTATATTACTTTACCGAATTTTATTATACGTTCCAAGCCTCAAACTCACCTCTCGATTCGTAAGAAATTCAAGTAATCATCAAATTATTGGCCAGATAATTCAAAGCATTAATCTTATAACAAAATCAACACATAAAAGAATATGCTACAAATTTTTTTGAATTAAATAATCAAGTATCACAAAAAGACTACATTGTTTGCCCTAA
>CAIGRF010341206.1:0-12321 GCA_903798235.1 Fraxinus ornus
CTAATTAAAAAATATCTGATTTTTAAACATTAAAACATGAAATCTGATTTTAGAACTTGAATCTCCAAAAGTAGGAAAATGTGTAATTTCCACATAATATAATGGGGGCGTAATGGGGCCAAAATCCAAATGGTGGCTAAGTGGGCAAACACAATTTAAGAGTTTTTAAAGTTTAATGACAATTGAAAATATTTAGTCCTGTTTGATTGTTTGATGTTTATTAAAATTAAATTTTTAATAAATTTAAATACAATTTGATGAATATGTGATTTAAAATTTTTGGGTCTCATTAGATATTTGGTTAAAAATAATTGTTGATTTTATTTTAAAATTTTAGAAAATTTATTAATAACTAGAATATTTAGACTCCGTTCGGTAGATATTAAAATCCAATTAAAATTGAAAATATAGTCGTCATTGGGTCTCACCCGTCTAATAAAAGTCAACAATAACGGCTAGTTTTTCAATTTTAATCCAATTTTAATCTCTACCGAACGAGCCCTTAGCACATGTTTGACGGGAAAAAAAAGAGTATTTGAAGAGTAAATTTTAATAGAATGTGTGCTTAAAAAATAAGAAAAAAATTGAATTTACGTAAAAAAAAAAAAAAAAAAAATTTGCAATTCAATTGACGAATTTCTCTCGTGGGTTCCTATTTTTCAACTCGCTATTTCTATCTGTCTCTCTTTTCTCTACATTTTACGACACGTACACGAACAAAATGAAAAGGAATAAACAATTTTTAAGTCTAAAGGATCATATACGTCTAGAAGGATCTCTTATTTTATTCAGCTACGTAGTTGACAAGTTCATAACAATTCATCACAGTGATTTGACTTCAAAAAAGTGTAATCTTATGACATTTTCAATGAATGAAATCTGATGCTTGAATTGCAATTGTCCAATCAATCAAGAGGCGTGTTCAACCATTCCAAGCAAACCTTTGAATGAATTGACAATTGATTTCAAAGTGGGGCATCCACTTTAAAAAATAAATAATTTCCCACCGTGACTGCACCATCAGCAGAGGGTCGAAAATGACATTGGGGGTGTGTTGAACCACGTTATTTTGGAAGAATATATTATGGAATAGTAAATTAATAGAAAATGTGTGATTGAAAAAAAAAGAAAAAATTATTGATGTGCTGAAAATTATTATTTTATTGAAGAACCGTAGTTAAAAACGAGTAAAAGAATGAAAATAAAATTTTTAATGTATACCAAACAGTGGTGGGAACAAGGGAGTGAATGAGATGATAATTTACCATCAATTTTCCTGCATGTACATGAAAATTGCACCAGAATTCAAACAGATACTACTGTTTTAACTGTCTATTTTTTCTTTGTCATCATCCAACCAAAAACTGACAAGTGTCATATGTTTGAATTCTGATGAAATTTTTTATGTACAAATAGTAGAGCTCATGTACTATTTGATGGGATTAAAATTAATTTTTTAAATATATTTTAATAAAAATTGATTAAATGTGTGCTTAAAAAGTAATAGATCTCATATTTGATTAAAACTAATCGTCGATTGAGAAGCTATGTAAGTTTAAATTATTTATTGTTTAATTAAACATAAGAGGTTTTTTTTTTTTAAAAAAAAAAAAAACACATGGGTAAAGTCATATTTTATACAAAAGTTCGAGTTTCAATTGAAAAAAAAGGCAAAATTGTCAATCGGAGATTGACATGTTATAAATGATGGGGACTGAGATTGCCAAAAACGCTAGGTTGACGTCCTACTTGCTAAATTTCTATTGATTGAGGACCTTATCGTAATATTTTCGCCGTAAACCTTACTTCAAGTAATGAAGAATTTATCATAAAGGTCCGTTTGATTGCGAAGATGAAAAATGGGTGGAAGAAAATATTTTACAGGGAATTGATTTGCATAGAAATTATTTTACTGAGAATTGTAATTAATTGTATTTGATTGATATAATTTTTCAGGAAAAATGTTGAAAGTTTGGTGTCTGTTTGGCTTCGTTTTTTATGAAAATTATCCTTTAAAATGATAATGTTTTCTACCATCGTGTCTAGAATTTGTTCCAATTGCAAATAAATAAATAAAAAAAAAATCATATCGAATACTATTCGTTTGATTTGTTTTGTATGAAAATTGTCAATAAAAGTGATTTTTTTTTTTTGTCATTGTGTCTAGAATTTTTTCCAAAAAAAATAAAAAATAACTGGAAATTATTTAGGGTGTGTTTGAGCCACATTATTTTGAAAGAATGTATTTTGGAATAGTAGATTGATGGAGAATGTGTGGTTGAAAAAGAAGGAAAAGTTATTGATGTAATAAAAAATATTATTTTATTGAAAAATGTGTGGTTGAAAATGAGTAGAAGAATGAGAATAGAAATTTTAATAGGACTCAAATATGGGCTAAGTTAATTTCATCAAGAAGTTTTTTTAAGAAACCCCATATACAATGTATTAACAATTAGGGTGTGTTTGAGTCAAATTATTTTGGAAGAATGTATTCTAAAATAGTAGATTGATGGAGAATGTGTGGTTGAAAAAGAAGGAAAAGTTATTGATGTAATAAAAAATATTATTTTATTGAATAATGTGTCGTTGAAAATGAGTAGAATAATGTGAATAAGAATTTTAATATGACTCATACATGGGCTATCCACAAAAATATTAAGAATTTATTTTCCTCAAAAATGTGGAAAACTTAGAAAGTTGGAAAATATTTTTCCGGGAATATTTTACCTATTAAACACTACAAAAGTTGGAAAATGAAAATTCAAACGGAGCCTAACATTCCAATTCAACCTTTGAATTTATACAAATAATTTTTTTTCCCCTGAAAATTCGTCAAATGTAGATTTTTTTTTTGCATGTGCTGGCAGCCGTCTGTAATTTGTTTATAATCCTTCGAATCATCTTTTATTCACAAACAGCCATTGTTTGAGTTACATTTTAGGGAAAGAATGGGTTTTAGAATAGTAGATGAACCATGCTTTTTATATATTAGGGGATCCATCAAGGTGTCCATAATGGACATCTTGCACCCCCCTATTGGATGGAGTGCCGATTGCACCTCCTATTGGATGGAGTGTCGGTCGTGCCACGATCGACACTCCATCCAATAGGGGGTGCAAGGTGTCCATGGAATGTACATATATCCTTATCCATAGTGGATTGATAGAGAATGTGTGATTAAAAATAAAGAAAAGTTTTTCCATCAATCACTATTCAAAAACCAATTTTTCTCCCAAAATGGGTGTCATACATTTTATTGGACAATTTATGGTTGAAAATAAATTTTTAGAAAATGGGGCTCAAACAACCCCAAAATATAAGATTTATAGCTTCTATTCAGCCCCTATTTGGTACATATTAAAATTTTCATTCTTATTCTTCTACTCATTTTCAACTATACATTCTTCAATAAAATGATATTGTTCATCACATTAATAACTTTTTATTCTTTTTCAATCACACATTATACATCAATTTATTATTTCAGAATACATTTTTTTCAAAATAATGTGGTTCAAACACATTCTCAGTTATCTCATTTGAATAATAGCCCTTGTTTGAGAACTATTATGGGAAAAAAAAAATGTGTTTTGGAATAATAATTTTTTTAAAATATGTGGTTAAAAAATGAGAAAGAGTTTTGTATTTATTTGATGTGAGTATGTATGGTTGAAAATGATTTTTTTTTTTTTTTTTAAATGTAGCGCAAATAGGAACATGGTTTGTTTGGATATAGGGGAGTATATCATTTGCGTTCAACTCCAAATTTATTTCTTTTCGATGATATATCTTTTGACATTGGGAAATTTTTATACTGAAATTTGTGCACCAGTTTTCTTCCATTATCCAGACATCTTTTGGTCATTTTTTTTTTTCTCCAAATCACTTCACTTTGCGTCAATCATATATTCGTTTAACTTATAAACACAATACGCATACAGGTGGGGATTAAAATCAATTTTTTTTTTTAATTATGAAATATGTATTTAAAAAGTTGTGAATATCATAAAATATGTGTTTAAAATTAATTGTTGACTTTTACTTGAATCGACTACCAAACATGGGCTTAATAATTTAAAAAATCGTATGCACACACATTCCATCCACAACACAAATATGTGCGCGTTTAGCCCTATTGTTCCACATTATAATGATAAGAATAATAATTTTTTTGGAAAATGTGTGATTACAAAAAGAAGAAAGAATTTCTAAATTTACGTGTAATATTATTTTATTCAACAACGTGTGATTGATAAGGAAAAAATAAAAAAATAAATTATAATTTAATGAGTGTGAACATTCCTCCTTATCATTATCCCTCAAGTGCTTTTATATGTGGTTGTGCTTTTATATGTGGTAGTATTCTCAAATTTGTTCTTGAACTTAACAACTGTATATTTGCTAAAAATATCAACCCAGACCTGCCAAATCCAGAAATGGTGACCTTGCTTGAGCACTGCCGTATTGGACCGCCGTCTCCGGCGGCCGAGGTATCACTTCCACTTACGTTTTTCGATATGATTTGGTTGTACTTCCATCCAATTCAGCGTCTTCTCTTTTATGAATTCCCCTGTTCCAAGTCACATTTCCTGGAGACCGTTGTTCCCAATCTTAAGGCATCTCTCTCCTTAACTCTCAAGCATTTCACTCCATTAGCAGGAAACTTAGTACATCCTCCAATAGGCTCAAGCAAGCCTGTATTTCAATACAAGCCTGGGGACTCCGTTTCTCTAACTATTGCTGAGGCAAATGAAGATTTCGATTTCAATTATCTTACAGGAAATCAACCACGGGATGCTGATGATTTCTATGATTTTGTCCCCGAGTTGCCGCCGGAAAAGATTGAATTGGATTCCAAAATAATTCCGCTACTGGCTCTGCAAGTAACGCTGTTTCCCAACGCCGGCATATGTATCGGATTTACTAATCATCATTCAATAGGCGACGCCAGTAGTATTGTGGGATTCATCAAGGCGTGGAGTTCAGTTACAAAATTTGTTGGAGACGAACAGTTTTTGGCTGGAAATTCCTTGCCGTTTTATGATAGATCTGTAATTAAGGATCCATTAGGATTGGCTACTAAATTTTGGAATGAAATGTCCATTTTCAAAATTGAGTCGCTGCCTTCAAATTTTCCGACGAATAAGGTTCGAGCGACGTATATTCTGCTGGAATCAGACATCAAGAAGCTCAAGGATTTGGTGATCTTCAAAAGGCCTACTCTGGTTCATGCATCTTCTTTCACAGTAACAACAGCTTATGTTTGGACTTGTTTGGTAAAAGCCGCCGCCGCCGCCACGGGCGACGAGATCGACAGCGAAGAAACTGAATATTTTGCGTTCGCTGTAGATGCCCGGCGACGCTTAAATCCACCGGCACCGCCAACTTACTTTGGAAATTGCTTAGGAATTGTCTATACAGAATCAACGCACGAACAATTGAAAGGAAATGATGGGTTTCTCGTTGCAGCGGAACTGATTGGAGAGCTCATTAGCAAAAAGGTGAACAATAAAGAGGAAATCCTGAAAGATGCTGAAAACTGGATATCAGTATTTGGGGAACTGATCGAGAAACGGGTTTCCGGTGTAGCCGGGTCGCCGAAGTTTGACCTATACGATACAGATTACGGGTGGGGTAATCCGAAAAAATTCGAATCTGTATCCATTGATGGAGATGGATCCATGTCCCTTTGCAAGTCCAGAGAATTTGAAGGGGGTTTAGAGATTGGATTGTCGTTAAGCAAGCCGAAAATGGATGCTTTTGCACCTATTTTCTCCGGTGACCTGCATGCAGATGATAGTATGCCACATTAATCCTAAAGGTAAATTTCTAAGGTTTTACCGATGCATTGAAGGTTAATGGATAGTGAGCAATCTTGATTTTTCATAAATTTTCAGTTATTCTTCTAAAGCTTTAGTTGGTTGATCTAAAGCAAAAATACTTACATGTTGTGTAAATAGCATATCATTAGCCCCTATTTGGTAAGCAATAAAATTTAGATATTAATTTAAAGTTAAAGTTAACCATTAATTTAAGAGGAATGCTATTGTTACTGAAAGGAAAGAAAAAAAAAACAGATCACACACATGAGGGTTGGCCCCGTTTTTTATAATAATATTTTATTCACATGGGACCACCCAATGTGAGTGTTCTGGCATTTTTATAGATGAAATGATTCTGTACAAGTGGTTTAATTGTAATTTTAATCACATATTTCATTAGACCCGCAATTTTTCAATTACGCATTTGATAACTTCTAATAAAATATACTAAAAATTTAATTTTAATCTCAATCAAGCTAAACCCATATATTTGAATAAAAATTGGGAATTGAGAAGTTTCAACCCATACATTTAAAGATGAGTTCTAAAGAATTTGTAATGAATAGAGGCTTTGTAAATCCAGGCTTTGTGTTAAAACGTGTTAAATTTACGCAGGGTTCAAGTTGATCGATGGAGGCAGGTTGAGCAAGTCCACTTTGCTGTCTACATCTCTCTCGATCGATCACGTATCTCGATCATGTACATATGTAACAAAGCATTTAATAATAAAGTTTAATTTACGATGATGATGAAAAGATTTATATTTCTTGTTTGTTTTCACGTGGACACACCTAACTTTGAAATTTTGAATCACGTGTCTTGATCATTTACATATGTAACGAAGCATTTAATAATAAAGTTTAATTTTCAATGATGAAGAAAATATTTATACTTCTTATTTGTTTTTACATGGACATACCTAATTTTGAAATTTTGAACAACACTTCGTAGGAGCGAAAATGATGGTCTACATCTAATACATAATAATTAATCAATATATATATAGTATGGCCATGGTGCAGCTAAAAAATATATTTTTAATAGATTTTGATAATATTTGATAAAATGTACAAAAATTCTAAATGTACACATCTTGGTATTCATTTAGTTTCACATTTCTCTCACATAGGGGGTGGGATCCACAATTTTTAAAATTGCTGGCCCCACCCTCTATGTGAGAGAGATGTGAAACTAAATGTGAACTGATTGTATAAATGTAGCAAAGTTCTAAAATGTATGATTGAAAGGTCATGGATCACACGAAATAAAAGATTAAAATTAATTGCGTTCTTTGATAAATTGTAATATTTTATTCAAGCAACACCCTTCTAGCAAAGACTAATGCTCCAAGTACAGGAGCTCTTCTGCCAGGGGCCTTACAGGCCCCTGACTGTGCCGAGGCCCCACCATTGAATAAAAAAAAAAAATTGGCCCCACCCCCTCCAAATGTGTGNCACCATTGAATAAAAAAAAAAAATTGGCCCCACCCCCTCCAAATGTGTGTGGTCGGGCAGGGGCCTGTAAGTCAGGCCCCTGTACCTGAATCACTTCTCTTCTAGCAAAAAAGGTCAACATCACCCCCATCGATCTCACATCGGTCTTTCCATAAGCTATCTTGGGGACTTTTCTAGGAGCATGATCCTATTTTAAACAAACTCATCCTAGATGAGGCGAGCCTCTAATGGAGGGACCATGTGCTCTCAATCAATCCGATTAAGAGTGGTTCATTTGGTTCTGATCTTAAAAGAATCGAACCAAATCATGAATCAATGATGTTTTGATAATGAAATCAATTAATTTTTTTAAGATATGAAACCAAACCAAACCAAAATCGAACAACTCGATTTGATTTTGGCTGCATTACTTAAATTTTCAAATGATAAATGTTAATTAAAATCTATTATTATGTCCATAAGTTAGTAACATATGTCTAAATTAAAAAATAAAAATAAACATTAAATATTCAACAAACTAAACTTCAAATTATCAATCATCAAATGAAATACTGTGTAATAAAATTCAATCACAAAAGTCCAAATAACAACAAAATATAATCATAATTTGAATAAGTTCCATCCCTATACGTTATATCGTCTAATAATGATGATTAACGGACAAAAGTTTATTTATTTATTTATTTTGTGTGTGTGATTTACCGATTAGTGTAGTTGTTAAACTATACTGTCTTTCTTGAAATTTAATCTTACAATTATTAAAAATTCTTTCTTCAAATTTCATCTTACTACTGTCCACTCGACTACCTCTTATTTCATATTCTAATTTTTATCTACAATCTTCTAGAACTAAATTTTTTCTAATTATGTTAAATGTACACCATGTATCTATTAAAACTACTAAATTTAATTTTATTATTTTATTTATTTGTAAGTAATAGGTATTCCGAGACTTTTGGTTGGCTTTATTCTGTATATTTGACAAATTATTTCTTTTTGACTTTTGTGTTTCTAAATAATTATTTTTTTGTTATTATCCATAAAGTTGTTTTCCTTTTGTTTCTAAATTTCTAATTCTATATTGTATTTCGCTTAATGTTTCATATACTTTATCTATTCTATTGTTTGTATTTTTTTAACCTATCTTTTAATCTTTCTATGATTTTACTATAGTTTCTAATTTAATTAAGAACTTCTTCTTTAATTCCTAAACAATTATTAAATTGGATTTCTAAGCAATTTTTACATTGATTTCTATTTTTATGTCCTGGGTATATTTTAAACTTATCCATCATTGATCCTTGTCATTTAATCCATTCATGGACATATTATTGTTCTACATTCATCATTTTTATGTCGAGAATCGAAAAATGTAGTTCTTCTAAACTACTATATCTATCCTTAGAGCTGTTTATTATTTCTAAATTATCTAATTCTTTATTTGTATAAATGCTATATACTGAACTACAAGGTTCACCATCAGGTAATTCTATAATATTACACTGTATTTTTTTTTATTACCACAAACTTAGCCATGTTCTCTTTATTTTTATTTTTAGGGAGGTGCTAGTGGTACATTATGGATACCATCATGGTATCCATAATGCCCACATGGCCGGCGCGATGGTATCCATAATGTACCACTAGAATTTTCCTTATTTTTATTAGAGTATTTATTAGCGAAATGTCTAGGGTCTCTGAAAATATAACATTTACAATCCTTCTTATTTCTCTTCTTCGTAACATATCTATTGTAATTGATACATCGTACTTGGTCTAATATTATACATTTTCCTATTTTTATATTGTCTTCTATACTTTTTATGTTTTTTATACATTTATGTTTTTTGTTTTTTACAGTCATAGGTTCATGGTGTATACAAATCTGAACAAAACGAATACTTTATTTCTTTATTTGTTTTCTAGCTACCTCTTCTATGCATAGTATCAGTTATAAATTTTATAGAAGCACTAATAGTTATAGTTATTTCTCTTAATGGGGCTGATTCTACATCTTTTCAAATTTTATCATTTCACTGCGACGATATTTTTCTATATAATCTTTCAAGTATAGATATATCTAATACTAGTCATGCTACATTTACAAATCTTTCAAAATCTAATAAAAATGGTTCTATGTATTTCATATTAATTTTTCTAAGGCTTTATTTTGTTCATAAGTGTTCTCTCTATTGGGGTCAGATTATTTATCTAATAAATCTTGTAAAATTTCTAGGATTGTCTCCTCCGGCCATTCTTAATCTAATTTCTTCTAGTTTTAGTCTTTTAGCTGTAATGTACATGTTTAACATTGTCTTTCCTAAATAAGTTTCTAAATAAGCCAACATTTCTTCTACAGTTCTCTGTATATGTACACTATTATATGCTCTAATTATAGAATTTTTCCATTTCGTTATAGTACTAGATCTGTTTTGAGGTTTACAATTATTTAATTCTAAAACTAATCATATATTGCTTGCTTTTGGTAAACTACGTCCTTCTTTTGACTGTCTTTTTCCTAGTCTTTCATATTTTTTGTCTTTCCATTCATATAGCCCCGTTTGGCCTCCATTTTTTTTTCCATTACATTACATTAATTTTTTTTTTCTCTTCATTTCAACCACACATTTATCAAATAAAATAATATTATACACAAATATAAAATTTTTCAATACTTTTCTACCACACATTCTCCCATCAATCACTATTCCAAAAAATTTCAACACCCCAAAATGGGGACCAAACAAGGGCATAGATTTGTAGGGGGGAAAGAATGTTTCTCTCTTATGTTGTATTCTATGGTTCTCTTTCCAAATTGTTGGTCAATTTTCAATTTAGTTCTTTTATTACCTTCGTTGCTTTCTTCCATCTTAGTGTATATATTTTATTAGTCTTTTTCTAATAACATTTTAATTTGTATTCTCTGAATTTTCTAAGATTTCTATAATATTCCACAACTATATATCCGAGTTCTTTTTCATTGTCTGCACTTTCATCTTCTTTGCTATCTTCATTTAATGCATTAATTTCATATTTGCTATCATAATCTTCTATTTCGAAGTATCTACATTCTTCTTTGTTTTCTTCATCATTATGCTTTGTACGTTCTGCTTAATAATTATAATTTTCCAACCTAATACTTAGAGTTCCATTACTATTTTTGTACATAATATTATCCTCTAGTACTAATATAGGTCTTTCTAGAAAGTTTCTTAGATTCCGGTCTAATCCTGCATTTTTTTCCGAAGAGAATTTCTTTACTGGGATGGCTTTTATGTTTTTTTGTCCTAATAAAATAATTATTTGATTATTTTCTAATATATAATTGGTAGTACTATTTTAATTAAGTCTTCCTATGAATCCTGTGTAAATTAATAAATTATTTTCATCAATTTTCATTTGATATCCTTTACTTTTTATTCCTAATGTCTTTATAAAAACTTTTTGTCTTGACTAAATAGTTCGGTGAAAAATATATTATTCCGTCTTTATTATTCATGTCTAATTCTATGCTTTTTAATAGTCCCTTTTCTATGTATATGTGAATCTACTATCATATAGACACACTAATACTTTGGTTCCTAAATTTTCTCTATGAAGTCCTTTGACTCCTACTATTATTAATCCTAGGTGAGTTTGTTTAAAATTTTTATAAACAATTTATTTATACGATTCTTTTTCTATTAATTCTAGGCATATAAATTGATCTTCAAGGGTACAAGAAACATTTCTTTCACTATAATATTGATATATTAAAAATTTGCTAAAAATAATTCCTTTTGTTTTTATATATCTAAAGATTTTACTATTTTAATGTATTTTGTCTAAACGTTTCTATATGTTCTTTTATATCTATTAATAATTCTAATCTTATTTCGGAATCCATTTTTCTGCTTAATGTTCTTAGTAAATGATTATCTACTAATTTACTACTACTAGCTACAATTTGCTTTTCTTTATCCATTATGTGTAAATCCACCTAGTATTTTTAAATTTACTAGATTCTTTGACTTTAATTTCCTAAATCTAATTTTTCTAACTTATTTATTAAATTGTCTAAATCTTGTCTAGTATCTATTGATTTTTCTTTTTCGAATGCTTTAACTCTACTTTCTAATTTTTCTAAGTTAGGATCAATATCAATTTCATCTATGTTATAAAATTTCTTTTTAAATATTTTACTATTTTGGTAACTTGGTTTTTAATATATTCTAAATCTTTTTATATATTTATTTATACTTTCTAATAAAGTTTCTATCTTTTTATTGGAATTACTTCTTTCTAAGTTTTCTCATAAATTTACAAGTAAATCTAAAATTAGATTTTAAGTAAATTTTGATAAAAATTGATGGAATGTGTGGTTAAAAGGTTGTGTCAATGAAACATGCGATTAATATTGAATGTTTGATTTTGATTTAAATTAAAATTTGATTTTAATAAATAACGAACAAGTTCTAAAACTGGAACTAATCATTAATTTTTTTTTTTTTTTTAATTTCGGTCCCGCTACATGTACAATGCCACTTGACAATGGTAGGCTACAAACTGACGTGGCAAAAGAGGGAAAAAAAAAAACAAAAAAAAGGAAAATGGAAAATGCTCAATTTCTCCCATTTCCTTCCCCCATTTTCCCCAAACGAAGGAAACCCTCACTTTTCCCCCAAAATAGACGAAACACTTCGCTCTTTCACTCATCTCTCCCGATTTCATCTGCTCGTCACCGACCGTCTGAAAATTAGTCAACGATGTCCGGCGTTCCTTCGTTTCGGTAAGCTGTCCAGCGTTCCTTCGTCTGAAAATTGCCACCAAGTTACGGCGTGTAGTACGCTGCCCGTCTGAAAAATAGCTCTCCCATTTTCGTTCTGCCGCTGACTCTTGTCACAACCTCCCCATTTTCATTCCGCCGTCTACTCCCTTCTGATCGCTTTGCTAAATCTGCGTTGCCGTCTCTTGTAAGGTACGAATAATTTGAATTCAGTGTTGCCTAACTCAGTCACTCCCCTTCCCATTTCATTAATTCAGTGTTGCCCAACTCTCTGTCACTC
>CAIGRF010341234.1:0-19039 GCA_903798235.1 Fraxinus ornus
ATCGGTTTTTTTTTGTAGTGATTTGGTCTGGTTCATACTCCGACTCATAATCTGGCTCTAACTCTGGGCCTTGCTTTGGCTCGAGTTCAGAATAATAATACGCGAACTTGATCCTTTCGGGTGCTCTAAAGGGTTACCCTTTGGCATTTCGTCCCTAACCAAATGCCCAGGTCTTTCCACAGAAGTGGCAGTGTATGGATAAGGTTGTTTACAGCCTGAATGGGTGTAACCTCATGTCCTACACCCCTTGTTACAACCCACTTAGCTAGAGAAAACTTCATCCTCATGCACAATAAGTATGTTAGTCAAGTTTGCCTCATAATTCTCATAAGCTTGAATAACTGTTGCTCTATCGTTTAGAACAAGCTTACAAGTCGTTGTCTCCCTAGCGTTCTTTCTAGTTCTAGCCATGTCGGTCACATGCAAGCCCAAGGCCGCCCCTGAAATTTTGGGTGCCTTGTACAACATTTTAAAATGGTGCCCCTTTATGAAATTAAAAAGTATATTAAAAAAAATATTTCAATAATATTATTTTGTTGAAAAATTATTACATTTAGATACTGCTTATTTTTTTATTTTTTTATTTTTAAATATCATGAATAAGAAAGTACAAGTAAATCTCCAAAGCACCTCCTAAACTTCATCAAAATCCATATGTCATCAACAAAGAACCATCTAGGCCTAAAATCTTCATGTAATTCCATATAAGCAAACCTTGAAATCGGAAATATCAAATATCAGGTGCAAACCTTGAAACATAACAAATCATGTAAGCATCTCACATTTCTAGAAGCAAACATAGTAATTAAACTTTCATAAGCAAAATGTTCTACCAAATCTTTTTCAATAAATATCAAAGTTAGGTCATTCAATTGTTCTTGTAACATGGTTTATCGTAAATAAGATTTAATAACTTCAATTTCGAAAAACTTCTTTCGGCATATGCAATAGTAACAAGATTTGTCAATAACATTCTATAAACAATAAATGTATTGGAAAAGCAATCCAATATTTTCAAATATGTCAATATATCAAAAGCTGTCTTTGTTTCTTTTAATAAAAAAATTCACAAAATTTTTAACTCTTGAAATAAATTTTCGCCATCAAAATTACAAAAAATAACATGTCTTAGAACAATGTTTAGATGATCACAACATGCTTTCAAATTAGTATCATCCAATGAATTTAACTTGTCATAAGGAAATATAAACTTAGTTTTTCATATTAATTGAATTGATCAAACATTCGTTCAAGTGATCCAATTGCTTTATCTACTATATAAAGGAAATAATTGATTTTGAAAGAATCTTCAGGTGATTGTGCATCCCTTATAGTAATATTTTAATCAAAATGTTTCTTCCAATGAATTATAATTTTTCATATTTCTCCTCACATTATTTAAGGCACGATACTATTTAAGAAAATTATATTCAAGTAAATTATAACTAGTCAATCACATTATTATTAGATTTAGTTTCTTATGCAATTGAATATCATATCAAGTCGAATGCCTACAATTAATAAAGAAGTAATCCATAAATGAAAATAGTTAAGCACGAGCATTAAAATTAGCTATGAAAGAGCCTAAACCATATGAATAATTTCCCTTAATTTAATTATAAAATGTCTTGGTATGATATACAATTAGGAATAAGAAATACAATAATGTTAAATAAAAATCATTATTTGTCTATTTTTTAATTCTTCTTTCATAAATATTGTGCTCTTTAACTTAACAAAATAATTAAAATTTTAAATTTTGAGATTAAAAATATATAATTATACACATATAAAAAAAAAATGTGCCTCTACCATGCTGGGCCATATGCGGTCGCTCAACACGAGCACCCTCAGGGCCGTATCTGTGCAAGCCAAGTCCAATTATGCTTAATCTTTTATTAATGATAACACGTCTTTTATGCTAGCTTAAATCATTAATAGGATAAAATAAAATATTATACTTCTATAAAAAAATGATTAAGCTAATTAAAAGCATGTGAGAAACATGTCATAAGTGGAAGCAAAATAAATGAATTGTCATGCTTATAATTTATACTAAATAAAACATTTCATTTCACTTCAAACATTTTTCAAGTTCAATATAAAGAATGTATATCTCATGCTCAAATATTAACATATCACATTTCATATAATACATTTGGTTCGTCATATGGTAGTTGATTGGTGAATGCAAGGTGCCAGAGCATTATTCTAATTCAAACTACTTTTTCCTTAGTATTGTATGGCCTAAGTTCAGAAAAGCCCACCATTGCAATCAAAAGCTTCGTCGATGCTTAGTCGCAAGAGAAGCCCATTGAACACTCACCGTCAATTTCCCCTATTTTCTATACATCCGATGACCCTAATACTCTTCAAACGGCCACAGTGTTCTTTTTACCAGCACCATCATGAATACATAGGTGGAATGTTAAGTGGGTGCATGGATAATACCCAATGGGGATTCCACTCTCGTTAAGAAAATTGGGACGAGTTTTTTGAATTTTTTACTCTTCTTTTGGTGGGAATTCGAATTTTGTGAAGAAAACTATTTTGTAGTGATGTGGTGTTTACTCCTTTGGATATGGTGAAGCAGAGGTTGGGGAAGAAGATCAATCGAGTTGGGGATGGTGGCGGTGGCGGTGGTGGTGGTGCCGTAGGTGGTGTCAGTGTTGGGTTGAATTGGTAAGAATAGGTGAAGGTAGGGGTGGGTGGAAGGGTCGGCGTTGCTGGTGGCGGCGGCCATGACCCTGGTAATTTGGCCAAGTTTTTGCTCATGTTGGGCAAAATTGTGGATTTGGGCGGAGGAATGATGGTGGAGGTGGTTGGACGACAGTATCTGTGGGCAATAGTGGTTAGTTGTCGGCGAGAAGGCGATGGTGGTGCCGACAGTGAGTTGGCACTGCTGTTGGTCGGGAAGAGAAGCGCTTTTTTTATTTTTTATTTGTTTCTATTTTTTGTTTATTTATTTAATGTAGTAATTGTAAGTTACTATTTTACCCCCTTTTAATTTTGTCAAAATTAGTTAAAGTCCACTTTTTTTTTTCATCTAACGGTCCCATGGATGGTCCATCCATTTGGGACCCCATGTGCATATTTTTGAAAGGTTTGGGACTGTGTGCCAGAAAGTAAAAGTTAGGTAAAGTTTGCAAAAAAAAGTGAAAGGTTAGGGACACTGTTGCAATTTTCCTTTATAAATTAAAGATAAATGTTATTATATAATAAAATATTGTTTTCTTTCTAATTATACAATAAGCTCAATATTGATATTCTTTTTCCTACTCCTACAATAATTAAATATTTAGCCCAAACAACATAAAATAAATGGGTTGGACAATCGAACTATCTTACAGACTTTAATCATTAATGTGATAAACAAGGCTAACGCATAAATAGATTTCCATTTTCTAAAGGATCAAAGATAACATAATAAAATTAAGTCGCTCTATTTTCAGAACACTTAAAGCTGTTGATACTGCAAGTAAAAATAACAAACATGCGGAACAATCCTGCGCAAAATAAGTCAACAAACCTGCACAAAATAAGCCATGACTAACCTATGCCTAACAGTACCTATTCTCATGGAATTGGTAAAACTACATACAATTTCATATAAAGTGACATACAGTTCTCATGGAATTGGTAAAAATACTTACCTTGATTATTGTGTTTGATCCGAAATTAACAGCCGCTGTCTCAAAATGTGAGTTAATCATCATTCCATGTGTATATCAATATGCATTTTAACTCACATTTTGAGACAACGGCTGCTGATTTTGGATCAAATACAATAATCAGAGTAAGAATGGGAACAAATATCCCACCACCACCTACGCCACCAACACTTCCAATAGATACTCCGAAAAATCCAATTATGCTACCAACAACAATTTGCCAGTTGAATTTCAAATCCTGTAGACAATATACCAGATTGTCATAAGCAATAGGTTATCAATTGGTACACTTTCAAGTTGGAGCCTTCATCTTCCTTAGATGCAATTTTTCTCTATCCCTTGTACAGGCAAATTGATTCGTAACCAGTCAACCAGATATGCCAAGAGAGACGGGGATCTGCAAAGAAGAAAATGGTAGCTATGAATGCTCAAGAAATAGGTATAACAAGATCTTTAACATATTACGGAATTGGCTACAAGTTTCCCAAATATGCAAATAACCATGTACGCGTACCTGCAGCAACTTCACTACCCAGTATATTGCTGAACACGTAGCTGTATAGTTCTGTTCAATTTGATGATGAGTGATTGTGTTTCAAAGATACTGACTAGTTAAGAAACCCAACTGGAGGCTCCTGAAAGTAAAAATAATACTTGAAAGGAAAGAAAAAAAAAGTGAAAGTCTTGATGATCTGCAGTGCAAGAAAAGCCATCCAAACGACGACAAGAAAACCGAGTTCCTTCCAAAGGACATTCTCGAGAACACTGACATGAGATTGTGAGATGCGTCATACTTGAGAGTTTGGGAAATGCATACTAGTATGGAAATATATTACACCTCGGGTTTTGCCAAACCTTTGGCCTCATTTTCTGTGTCATTGCTAGGGCCTCCACGATGAAGCTTATTATCTGCTTCTTTTTTATCATTGTCTGGCGAAACATGGGATTCACATGCTTTATTCATTAGCAGGGAAATTATGGACCAAAAATTAAAAAGGAAAAGGCAATCCTTCGGTGCATGTTTGGTTTGTAGTATTAGATTGTACTCCACAATACAATGAATAAAATTTTATCCATGAACTCAACACTTGCCTCCAATTGCTTTACTGCCTCCTACAGCAATACAGCAATTGGCATTTAATACGAAAGAGCAAAACAAGTTATATGAAGGACAGAAGGATCCAAAGAATATAAAAATACATTGCACTTGGATTTTGCCACGACTCAATTAATTTGAACTCTTATCTATGATTGTATACTTGGTTTACTTTCGTCTTCTGATGTGAGAGGTGGAGAAGTCTTGTGAATTGCATGGTACTCAACATTGTTATTTAATACTATGTACCAAATTTGCACCGATTATTCAATCTCGACAATAAGCTTTTTGCCTAGTTGTTGTTGCCTTTGTCGCTTCGTTTATTGGTCAACACGTCGTGAGGAAGGTGATTATTATGATGGAACGGCCATCAATAATCATCTTTGTTCTGGTATTTGTAATCTTTGTGAGAGCCATCTCTTTAGGTGAGTAGCTTCGTTCACCATTTTTATATCCATCATTCGGTTGAACTCTTGAATTACTTTGGAGTTCTGTTTTTCAATTATTTAAACTTGAAGAAACGATAAATTTGTCAATCTGTNCTGTTAAGATTTGGGGTTCCATCTTAAAATGTCAACCTTATTAAGAGGAGTAGCACAAGATTGGTATGTGTCAACATCATTTATCGATGTGGGATATATATCCCTTAACACGCCCCCGCAAGATGGTGGCTCATTTGAGCAGACCAATCTTGAAATCCACGTGCTCATTTTAAAGTGGTAAAGGGCTCTTTAGAATACCATTGGTCTTGCTGAATTAGACAATGCTGGACACGAATTACAAAAAAATAGAAGTTACATTTGTGTGCCAAATATACGACATACAAAATCCTAATTACTTCCTAAAATGACATGAACCCTCAAAATTTCAAGATTTTTGTCACAAGCTTGGTTCAAAATTTCAAAAAATATTATAATTTGTTTCATTTTTCTCTAATAAAATCAAAACAATGAAGCTCAAAACTTAGATCCATATAAATGGATTAAAATCTGCATTTCTGAATTGCAACTTTAGTTGGCTTTTGATAAGTTAGTAGTTGTTCTAGACCGTTGATCTTGATTGGAGATCAACATGGTAACTGAGGGTATAAATTGAACTCACCACTATTGTCCTCATTTAGAGATGGCAAAGAAGCACGCCCCAACCCGAATGGGGGAAAAAAAACCCGTCCCGAAGGGTTGGCGGAGCGGGGCGAGGATCGCCACCCTGTCTCGGGTCACAAGCCCGCCCCATGAAGAATAAAGAAATTAATTTACAAAAAAAAAAAAAATTAAATAATTAGTTAACTGATAAAAAAAAAAAGGGGCAAGCCTATGCCCTGCCCCGTGCCCCGTTTACGGAGGGGCGGGGCGCAGGGCAAGGTGGGGGTGGTGGGGTGACAAGGGTGCTCTGCCCCGAACCCGTACCCGTTGCCATCTCTATCCTAATTCATTTCAAGCATCTGATTTTTTCCAATTGCACTCTAGAAGTCTCTGTGTCTTCTCTGTTGTCTTCAACCTCTGGTTGGTTGATTTCTAGGTCTTTCTCTGTGAAACGATGAATTTTGTGATTCTATGTGAGTAGAGGGCTTTGATAAGAGGGATGAGGTCTTCTTGTCAATAGAAGCAACTTCAATAAATCAGTTTAAGGGTTTGGGTTTGTGTTTTCTGTTTGATACCAAAGGGTACAATAATATGTGCCCATTTATTTGATACTCCTAATCCTTGGTAAAAAAAGTAGACTCGTAATTTTCTTGATTTGTAAATTGGTGTACACTACTATAAGATTTTTGTAAAATAGTGGTATCCGAGCCTTTGGTGGCTATTCTTGGGTCTTCGACTGTGATCTAACTATGGAAAATCAATTTTCGTAGCTCAATTTGGTTTGATCAGAAAACTTTAATCCCAGATCTTAATTTTTTGTAAGAATTCGCCCCTATTTGGTACACATTAAAAATTTTATTCTTATTGTTCTATTCATTTTCAACCGCACATTCTTTAATAAAATAATATTTTATATCACATCAATAACTTTTCTTTTTTTTCAACTGAACATTCTCCATCAATCTACTATTCTAGAATACATTCTTCCAAAATAATAGTATGTGCTGGCTGTTCTTGGACCTTCGACTGTGTTTTGACTAAAGAAAATTAATTTTTCATGTTTTAATTTGGTTCGATCAGTTTAAATTTGAAATTTTGAAACCCTAGATCCAAATTTTTTGAACGATCTATGCCTTCCATGGTTGTTCTTGGTAAAAAAGGCCTTTCACTGGATCTGGAATAAGACCCAGTTCGGGAATGTTTTGGACAAATTCGTTTGATTCTCCATTGTTGGTTGGTTTTTTTACTTAGTTTTACTTGATAATCATGTTGGTCAAATCTCTATACCATCACTTTGGTTTGCGTTTACTAAACCCTAACTCTATTTTGATATACATGTCTTCATATTATCTTGACCATATCTTCGATATTGTACCTATATGGATAATGTTCCATTGTTACATGTGTATTTTGATCACCATTATTCGATTATCTTCTAATAGTATGTATAAAAGCAAGTGTTACAAATTGAGCATCGACCTAAGAACATGTTTTTCATTGAAATTCTGATGAATTTGGACGTTTGATTTTTTGGTTGTAGATTTACTTTATTTGATCATTGATATTACAACGCGTTTTGACTTGAGCTGAAAAATATATAATTATTTGTTTGTTGTCGCTCACTGGTCTAGCTTTATGGCGTCGAAAAGGTATCAAGGCTTAAGTGATTCACCAAAGTGACGAGACCTTGAAAGCTGCTTTTTCAAGTGATCTAAATTTCTAGTTTTTTGTTGTTAAAATCACCTGTGAGACATTATTTGTGATTTGCTTAAACTTTGTGTTTGGATTGTAAAAATGAGTGCATCGATTTTTGAACTAGGAGTTTTCAATTAGAAAGATGATTTTCCTATTTGACAACAAAAATAAAAGGAGATTTTGTTCAACAAGAGGTTATTAAATCTATTGAAGCAGATTACGCTGATTTGTTAACTGTTGAACAAAAATCTGAAGCAGATGAACTTGCTTATCCTTTTTTATTTTGCATCTGTGTAATCAAGTTGTACATTCCATATTATATCTAGAAAAAACTGGTAGTGAATTTTAAGAAAATTAATGGGGGTGGGTTATGAGAATGTGGAGTGTAAGGCTGAAAAAATAGATAGTGTGACAGAAAATTGATATATCTACACTCTTGAAAGAGTTAGCTATATTCTAGATTCAAATGAAAATGTAATTTCAATGGGAAATTTAGATGATATAGGATTGCAAAGTAAGATTAAGAATGGCATATTAAAAGGGATAAAGGGGTCACTTAACATTTTCAAAGGTACCATCAATAATGGAATTTATGTCTCTAAATCTAATGCAGTACTTATTCACACTGCTAAGGCCTCTAATGCTGAAATTGATGCTACTTGAAAGTGGCACAATAGATTGATATATATTAGTGAAAAAGGTCTTCAAATTCTTCACAAATAGGAACTGTTTGGAAAAGATTCTATTTCAAGGTTCCCTTACGTGAATTTTTCACTTTAGGCAAATAACATTGGTTGCATTTTAGTATGGGAAACATAAGTCCATTTCAATTTTGAATATACACATTCTCATCTTTCGATGCCTTCATCTAGTGTCACTCAAAAAGAAAATAAATATTTTATTTTTTTGATCGATGACTTTTCAAGAAAAAATTGAATTTTCTTTTCTTATTGAAACATATATTAGATACTTTTGAAAATTTTAAGACTTGAAAAAATTTGATAGAAAATCAGATTGGTAAAAAGATTTAAATTCTAAGAACTAAAAATGGTTTAGAGTTCTGCAATTCTAATTTTGATTGATTTTTCAAGCAAAATAGTATTCTAAGACCCAAAACTATGCCTTATACTCCTCAACAAAATGAGATTACTGATAGAATGAATAAGACCCTTTTTGATAAAGTCAAGTGTATGATTGTTAGTTTGGATTCCTAAAGCTTATGAAGATAAGCTTTTTTATTGTGAAGATAACTACTTGTGCACTGGGAGGCAAAACACCCAAAGAGGTGTGGTATGGTAAGCCACTAATTACTCCTATTTGAGAACTTTTCATTGTGATGCCCATTCTCATCGAAACGTAGGAAAGCTAGAAACAAGGGCCACATTTTTTTTATTTTTTGAAGTATCATGAAGGGATGAAAGGGTACAGTTCGTGGACTAGGAGTGCTAGAGGTTTTAAAATCATAACAAGTGAGGATATGATTTTTAATGAATCGGTTATGTCCTATTTAATAGATAAAATCATTGAGATTGTTCTGAAATAAGAGAAATTGATGGTACCAAGATGTAGGTGGAACTTGACTCCACACCTAACTTGGTTGACGATGTTTAGGTAAAAGGTAGATTAGAAAATACAACTCATTCTAGGGAAATAGAAGATGGTACTATTCAGGTTCAAGGGGATATGAAGGAGAAAAACAATCTATCTAAGATGATTGTTGCGTTTTTTTATATCGCAAGTATACGATATCGTAACAAACAATATAGTGGACATTTGAGTTCGGATTATCATTCTAACGAGGACTATACTTTAGTTTTAACCTACTTTTCTCAACTCCTATTTGATAAAAGACAAACAAATAAATGATTGTGATAGTTGTGAAAATAGATTTTCTAAAATGAACTAAATGCCTAAAGCAAATAAAAATTATGATAAAATAACAAACACAAATGGATCTAAGTTTCATGTATGTAAGATATATTAGGGCAAAACAACTTCATCTAATGATCACCTTAGTTCCCAATTTAAGATTCTAGCCTAATGTAGTGTTCGGTCGAATTCTCCTACGGTATTCAATTTACCCCTCTCGAATTCTCATTAAACCTATTTAAATAATTCAATTCCATATCTCGATGCGAATTACCCTTAGTTAAACGAGTTATGGCACTAGGAATTCATATAACGACGACGTATTAGGTATATGTATCTCTACACGTTATACTTCGTCACCGGATTTTATTACACGTTCTAAGTCTCGAACTCACCTCTCGATTCGTAAGAAACTCAATGGATCATCAAATTATTGACCAAGTAATTCAATGCATTGCAATCTGTTACGAACTAAATATAAAGAGCTACCACATGGTACCACAGCTCAAACAGTTCCAGGCTTTCCGAGACTTAGCTCAAGGCCCAGGTCATCACTGTGGCCGAGGCCCTGCCTTTCCGAGGCTTTGAGGATCCGAAGTTGGCGACGGCCCACGTGTACAGATGTGTTAATGATGATCTTTATGTGAATGACTGATGTGACTAAGCAAAGTATGCTTATATCCTGTCTTGTCAATGTAAGAACATTTAATACCTTGTTGGGCTAGTAGAGTCAATTTGAAAGCTAGGATGTGATGTCTTGATTGAGGAGATGAGGCCACGTGTAAATTGATCCAAAGGTCACCATTTAATTTGTAATGCTATATATACCCCCACCATGTAACAATAAAAGGCTAATGAAACTCTGAATACTTAAAAAACCACATTATTCTCTCAAGACATTTTTTCTTGTGCTTTATCGATTGGTTTCTTACACAATCGCGTTATGTGTTTATCGCCGGGGTCCGAACGTAAACGTCTCGTGTCGTTGAGCCCTTCCCAAGTTCATTTTCTGGAGCTATCTTGACGCTGATCGGCACTAGCGTGTTGGATTTGGCTTGCATATACACGAGTGGGCCCAACATCTGTTGGCAACATTTTTTGGGGTCAACAGATTGGCGCTGTCTGTGGGAAACCACACATAACCACGAGCAGCCTCGTGAAAAAAGCTATTGGAAAGGATATTGTAGGCATCCCCCTTTTTTAGAAAAGGATTTGTTATTGAAGGAAGAACAAAAAGATGCCCCCGGAGTTGAGGAATTTCAAACCTTTCAATTCTACGGTTCAAAATGAAATGAGCTCAGAAGGAGACGCCCCTCCGAGGCGTGTAAGGGAAACTGGTGATGAGATTCCAACAACATCAGTCCCAGCCACTAGGCGTCAGTCCCACCACCATCACAAGCGAGGTGGAAAAAGGTTAGCGTCCCATCTCACTAGGGAAATGGCGAACATGGCGACCAATATGAGGAACATCACCAGTCAGAACTTGGTAATGCAAGAACTCCTGATGCAAATGCAGGGCCATGGAGGCCACCCAATTCCCTCATATGCTCCGCAAGAGCAATACCAACCAGAGAAAGTGCAAAGCCAAAGGAATCACCATCCTAGGCACAATAGGGGAATGAGCTCTGAAGAGAGGGAAGTGGGAATTGATATATCCTCCAATTATGCATCTGGCCGACCTACTGAGGCCTCATTTGACATAGAGGATAATTTTCCACTAGAATATGAACCAGAACATAGGCCTCAAAGATCTATTAGTGTGTTTGATAGGCTAAGCCTAGCGGAGCCAAAGCGTGGCTGAGTTCCAACGCCTAGGAACAGGCCACAGCCCCCACCTCCCGAGACTTGGCAACCCAAGGAGAGGCAAGAACAAGTCCCCCGAGTTGCACCGCCTCGACACGAACGTCAAAGGAGAGAAGAGGAGGCTGGCAACCAAGCAGGGCCTTCGGCGCCACCACCTCGGTACGAGGCTGTGGCTAATTATGATTCAGATGGTCCACAGAGGTCCTGCGACTTGGATAATGATGATGACAATTTTCTGATCTCACGAGAATTGAGAGATGCCCAAGTGCCAGTCATTATATGATGCCCAAAATACCAAAATATGATGGGAGAGGCGACCGAGCAAAAAAAACCTGAACAGCTATAAGACCCACATGAGTCTAAGAGGCGCCATCCCAGCCATAAAATGCAGAGCCTTTCACTTAACTCTTAACGGTGCAGCCGAAATATGGTACAGTAGGTTATCACCTGGGAGCATCCGGAGCTGGCCAGAGTTCAAAACCACCTTTTTGAAGAGATTCGCCGTAAGCAAGGAATGAGAGGCTCCCATTCAGCGTCTTCAGGATATGAGGCAGCAACCCGATGAAACTTTGAAGAGTTTCTTGTCTCGTTTCACAGATGAAATGACCTATTGTGTTCAGGTCACTGATCGTGAGGCACTATCTGCACTAAGAGGAGGTTTAAATATGAACATTATGTTCTGGAGAGACGTGCAAAATCAAGATCCTACCACCTATGATGCATTGTTGGAGATGATGCGACGAGAAATAATTAATGAAGAATTGATAGATCATCGTAATAGGGCAAGTAGAGGCCTCCAACCCCAATAGAGGCAGCGTGGTAGAGGTCCAACCTCCCACTTGATGGATCATCAATGGGGACAACCTGGCAATGAAGTTGTTCACGGTTCAGGCTAAGCACTTGACACGGCCACCCTGAATGTTGTTCCAACATTAGCTTATGAGGACGTGTAAGCTCCTGATGCAAATCATCCTACGCAGCATGTTCCCCATAGGGAAAGAGGTAGAGGAAGAGGCTCAGGGCCTCAGGAAAGGCCAAACACTCAAGGGTATTGTACCTACCATAACACGGCTGATTGCAGAGATATTGCCCAACATCCCAGAGGGATGGACTCTCGAAACGACAATCGAAACAATTCTCGTCCCAGGAGCAGGCCTCCTCCGAGGTACGACCAGAGGCCCAGAGGAGAGGAGGCCACACCTCGCCATCGAGAAACATCACCTCGACGAACAAGGGAACGCGAAGGTTATAGGAACAGGAACGATTAGTAATGAAGAGACCATCGTAATCGACGTGAAGATGCTTTGATTCACGAGATCGATACTATCTTCGGAGGCCCCTACGTTGACGGTGAAACAAGGAATTCCCAAAGGAATTACGCCCGAGAAGCGAAGGGACCTTCACTGACTAAATACATCGTGGATAATAGTTCTCGAAAGAGCTAATCCCCTCCTATCATGTTTACCCACGAGGACTCAGAGGGTGTTTACTACCCTCATTGCGATGCCCTAGTTATAAGAGCCATGGTGGCTCGAAATGGTTTAAAGCGAATGTTGGTAGATAACGGAAGCTCAGTTAACATACTTTTTAGATCCACCTTTGACAAAATGATCTTGGACCACGAGCTGACCCCACCAACACCCCATTGTATGGGTTCACGAGAGATAGCATTGTCCCCAGAGGAAAAATCAGGCTTGCTGTAGAAACGAGAGAGCCTCTCCTATCAACTTTGAACTTTATGGAATTCCTGATAGTTGATAGTAGGTCTGCCTACCATGGGGTACTGGGAAGACCTGCATTGAAAGAAC
Source organism: Fraxinus ornus (assembly GCA_903798235.1). Taxonomy (NCBI): domain Eukaryota; kingdom Viridiplantae; phylum Streptophyta; class Magnoliopsida; order Lamiales; family Oleaceae; genus Fraxinus; species Fraxinus ornus. The sequence continues at coordinate 13,025 of CAIGRF010341234.1, forward strand.
TTAGAGCTGTCACCTCCATCTACCACCTATGCATGAAGTTTCTAACTGACTAGGGAGTGACAACCGTAAAAGGTGACCAAAGAGGAGCCAGAAAATGTTACCTAAACGCCGTTAGGAAGGCGAAACCTCGCAACTTGAATATAGTGCTAGAGGCAGTGAGTTCAGGTCCTCATTTGAAGATGCCTGTCTGTGACGAACTTAACCCTCGCATCATTGAAGCTGAATCCCAAACCGTCCCAATGGAAGAACTAGAAAGTTTCCCTGTGGACCCAACCGACCGTACCAAGCTATTACAAGTAGGCCGAGGCCTCGCAGCAGAAACTAATGAGGGGCTTAAGGAATTTTTGCCCAGAAATTGTGATATTTTTGCCTGGAGGCATGAGGACATGGTGGGCATCGAGCCGGGAGTCAGTTGTCACTACCTAAAATTGATCCTAAGGTTGCCCCACATAGACAAAAGAGAAGAGCCCTAAATCCAGAACGATATGAAGCTCTTAAGGAAGAAGTACAGAAGCTAATCAAAAATGGTTTCATCAGAGAGGCCCTTTATCCGAAGTGAGTCTCCAACCCAGTCCTAGTAAGGAAACACAGCGAGAAGTGGAGGGTGTGCATCGATTTTTCCGACCTCAATAAAGCATGTCCTAAGGACAGTTTCCCACTTCTAAGAATAGATCAACTAGTAAACTCCACTGCAGGACACGAATCTTTGAGCTTCATGGACACCTACTCTGGTTACAACCAAATTCCCATGTACCCAGGCGGTGAGGAACATACCACCGACCGTGGACTTTATTGCTATAAGATGATGCCCTTCGGACTGAAGAATGCTGGAGCCACTTACCAGAGGCTCGTGAACAAGATGTTCGCTGACTTGCTTGGCAGCACAATGGAGGTATATGTGGACGACATGCTTGTAAAAAGCCTGAAGGTTGGTGATCACATATCCCATCTCAACGATGCATTCCATATATTGCGGAGGTATAACATGAGTCTGAACCTCCTCAAGTGTGCAATTGGAGTTGCGTCAGGCAAGTTCTTAGGATACATGGTCAACCAACGAGGTATAGAAGCTAACCTTGAGAAAATCCAGGCGTTAGTTGAAATGAGATCCCCACAAAAGACTAAAGAAGTACAGAGTCTAATTGGTCGAGTGGCTGCCTTGAGCCACTTTGTATCTAAAGCTACCGACAAGTGCCTTCCGTTCTTTAAGATACTAAAGGGGGGTAAGAGGTTCCAATGGAACGAGGAGTGTAAAGAGGCCTTCCAAGAGCTGAAGAAGCATCTGGGACAGGCCCCCATCCTGTCAAAACCCAAGCCTGAAGAACCTTTGCAGCTATACCTGGCTGTCTCAAAAGAGGCCAGTTTATTACATTAGCAAGGCCTATTGCCTCTTGAGACACGTTACCCCGATATGGAGAAATTGACTTTGGCATTGATAACGGCATCCCGAAAGTTGAGACCCTACTTTCAAGCCCATACAATTTACGTGCTAACCAACTTCCTCACTCAATTGTTTCAGACAATGGGAAACAATTCGACAATAAGAAGGTTAGGGCCCTTTGCGAAGAGCTAGGGATCAAGAAACATTTTTCCACCCCTCATCACCCCAGGCCAATAGCCAGGTTGAAGCTGTAAACAAGACCATAAAGCACACTCGAAAGAAAAAGTTGGACACAGCCAAAGGAGCATGGGTGGACAAACTACCTCAGGTGTTATGGGCCATCCGAACCACCAGCAGGACACCAACCGGTGAGACTCCTTTCTCCATGACTTACGGTGCCGAGGCTATGAACCCAGTGGAGGTAGGCTTAGCCTCTCCTCGAAGGTTAAGCTTCAATAAGATATTGAATGATAAACTTAGGAGATGTGAGCTTGATTCTCTTGAGGAAAAAAGAGATTACTCCTAATAAAGGCTAGCAGCCTACCAAAGGAAGATGACCCGGTACTACAATACTAAGGTGAAGAAAAGGTACTTAATGACCTGGTGTTTCGCAGGGTATTCTTATCTTCAAAGGAACTAGGGGTGGGCACCCTAGGGTCAAACTGGGAAGGTCCCTACCGCATCGAAAAAGAGATCCGACCTGGTACTATTGGATCAGGGAGATGGATGGCAAAGTCCAACCCCACCCATGAAATGTAGAACATCTAAGAATGTACTATCAGTAAATGTATTCTGTGGCTGGAAGTTCTTTCCAGCCTTTGTTAATAAATAAAAGCTTTGTGTTAAGAAAACGGAAGCGTGGACGCCTCGGAGGAGAGGTTGGATTTCAATGAACCGCCTCGCTAACTCCGAAACGTGCAACAAGTGATTTGATTGTAGGAATATCCAAAGATTCAATAGTATCTCACACAGTCGGTTGACTAGCTACAGTTAAGATTTCTAAAGTTGTTCAAAATGACATATTATTAGGTCCAACCAGCAAAGACTTAGACTACGTGTTTTATGACTTACTTTGGCAAGTATATTGTTGGAGCGCAATTACTTGGTAAGAAATCAACGAAGAACAAACAATGTGAATTTCATTTATTAATAGAAGTGATTACATAAATAATTAAGACAGTACAAAAAATTTTACTACTTGGAGCTAGGGGTGGGGGAGCTTGGGCTTCATTAGCAGGAGAATCGGGGGGAACTTGGGCCTCTTTGGCAGAAGCTTCAGCTGGAAAGGATTGGGCAACTTCAGGGGCTTCGATCTCGTCGTCCACTTTGATAACCTCGACCTCCTCAGCTTGGGTCTGAGGAACGTCATCAAGAAATTCCACTTTAAGCTCAAAAACGTCCACTTCAGGATAAAGTTCCTCAGCCCTCTCAATCATCTCATTATAAGCGACCCTCATCCAGTAAAGGGCGAAGCAACGGTACTCTTCAGTGAGATGAAAGTTAGCAATATAGTTCTTTACCGCGATCTCGCCCGCCTCAAGAACATCGGCCTCGTATTTCTTCACCTCCGAGGCATACTACCTTATTTGCTCCTCCATGAACTTATTGGAGTCCTTGCATCCAGTGAGCTCTAAGTTCACCTTCTCCAGGGCCTCAGCAGTGACCTTCTGGTGGTTATTGGATATTTCAACATTTTTAGTTAATGCGGCTACCTTACCTTGAGACTCGTGAACCTCCTTCTTCAAGGCCTCAATCTCAGAGAGAGCAGACTCCAGTTTGGCCTTATCCTCCACCTTTTGGGCCCTCAACTCTGCAGCCTCCGCCTTCACGTTCTTCAACTCGGCCTCCACGACTTTTACCTTATCAAACGATGCTCTGTTCCTCTACTAAATATCAGACAGCACAGTTTGGCACTCAAAAGTCGCGCCAAAGGCCCGGCAGTTTGGCTTACCAAAGTGGCCGTGGTCCACGACGTCACAAGTAGCTACGTAATTCTACTACCTTTCATTCCAGAATTTGTGAAACGCTTCGGTGGCACCCCTTATCTCTAGAGGCAGCATTTCCACCACCGTGAAGGCTATTTTGTCCTCCCTACCTCCTAGGAAGTTCCTAGACTTCCCTGGGGTTCATTCAACTGGGGCCTTTTTTGTAGCCTCAGAGGGTAGTGTCTCTTTCCTCATCTCTCCACTGGCCTTCCGGATCAATACCCCCTTAGCAGCGTCAATTGATGATTGTAAAATCTTTGGCTGCTTTGAAGCTCCTTTTTCACCTTGGGACACGGAGGCCCCAAAACTTGCAGAAGACCCAATTGTATAGGCCAGCTTCCTTTTCTTATAGGGCTCCTCCGCCGCCGCCTTACCCTTGTCAGCACTAGGCCGACCCTCCTTTGGAGCCTCAGTTGAGGCCTCTTCCCTCGTCTCCTTCTCTGACTTGTTTTTGCTAAGGCGTTAAAGCTTCGCCTTCACTTGTTTTGCTCCGGAGGAGGAGGGTTTCAAGGCTCTGGCCCCAACAATGGCAGTGGCCTTCATGATACTGGCCATACCCGGTAATGGATATTCCTTCTTGGAGAACTTATCTGCAAACATCAAGATAAAGTTATAAATCACCGAGGCCAAGAAAACTATTAGAGTTAAAACTGCAGCCACCTACCTTTGGGAGCCATTAATCCAAAGTCAAAGAAGTACTGTTTTCTTTCTATGAGGTGGGTAAAGCTCCGGAGCCTCGTAGATCTTTTGTAAATATCCTCAATAACACCCCACTCAGCTTTAGAAAGCTCCTATCTAGTACTAGAATCTGCAAACACACAAATGAAGGAGTTAGCACCAATAAACTCAACATAAGCATCAAAACCATGAGACAACACTCACAGGCTTTGTAGTACTGGGTCGGTACAGTACAAGCTGGGACGGTATCTCCTTCAACCAGTTGCCACCTGCCCCTAACCCGGAACCAGGACTCCTTCCATCCCTTAATAGAAGTGTTGAACCCAACTATGAAGGATGAGTGAGATCCCCAAGGGGTGATGTAATACCACCCCTTGGAGTCATCTTTTCCAATGACCCTAGCGTAAAACATGGTTTCGAAGACATGTAAAGGCATGTCCTCTCCTAAAGAGACTTCCTTCCACAAGAAATAAGTCTCAACTACCTGGCTCCACTCGTTTGGCAAAATTTAGGTAGGGGATAACATGAAGGTCCTCAATACCGCTCTAAAAAAGGGATACAGAGGCAGACACACACCGACTTTAAGCAGGTGTTCACTAAAGGCTACACATCCTGGCCTCGGAAAACAGGCTCGCTCGTGGGGCTCAGGAGCTATTAGCTCTACATAGTGAGGTATGTAGTAAGTCTCCCTAAGCTTAGCTAATTTGGAAGGAGTGAAGCAAGATGGAATTTTTGTTGCCCCCCAACCCGCCTCGTAATCTATAGGCTCATCTGTCATACTGTACCACTCATTCGAGGCCCCCGACACGGACTCTTCCCCATGCCTAACCACTGTAATGGCCATAGATGCTTCGACGGACATGATAAATAACAGATAAAGCAGAAAAGTACAAAACGCTTATAAAAGTTGAAAAATTCGCTCTTCTAACTAGGGAATACCTAAGGTAACAGATATTTGGATGACTCGTCGGGAAATGGTGGCTGGAGAACTCGTTAGAAGCAAGACGACTTGGAGAGGTTTAATGAATATTTCGCAAAGGTAAAAGTGCAGCAAGGACAGAGACTTTGGCTTTTATATGAGAAAGGGGTTCGATCCTGGCCGTTAGATAAAACCCCAGATGATCTGAGGTATCTATATTCTGATCAATCATCGTCGTAGAATTCAAACGGCCTATATTTTTAAAGTCCCAGATCTGTGCGTTCCTACTACAGCAGGGCTAGGCGTGTGAATGTTTTTCTTAAAGTCACGCACATTAATGATTAGCCATCATTGTGCATTAAATGCAAACGGCCGTACGCGTATTGGGGAATGGTTTCGTTGTAACCAGCCCACCTTGGAAACACGCGAAACCGTCAAATCATATGCACCAATATCCATGACAATTAAGTTGCACACCCGCCTCGGCCAGTTCTATTATGAACTCGCCTCTCTCCAAATGCTTCCTCCTCGACCAGTTCTATTATGAACTCACCTCTCCAAATGCTTCCGACTCGGCCAGTTCTATTATGAGCTCGCCTCTTTCCAAAGGATTTTCGCCTCTTACAATAAATTCCACGCCCAGTATGAATATCTGTGCCTGGACTTGGGGGGACTAATGCCACATTCCTCAATTTCAAAAAAAAAAAAGGAAGAAGAAGAACCAAATGACTAACAAACTTCACTACTAAAGTCCACGCATGACATAAATAATCACACATGGACTTGGGGGACTATTGTTATGACTCGTTACTAGGTACTGTCACTTGGCCATCTTAACTAGGCCGTGGGCCTCTTGCTACATCATCCCAGGCCCATGTATATCCGAGGCTATATTATCTGAGGCCCATATTCTGAGGCTCTGTTCTTATCCGAGACCCATTACATCCGATGTTATATTATCCGAGGCCTATGTACATCCGAGGCCCATATTCTGAGGCTCTATTGTTATCCGAGACCCACGTACATTTGAGGCCCTTATTCTGAGGCTTTGA
>CAIGRF010341256.1:0-13349 GCA_903798235.1 Fraxinus ornus
ATTTTTCTCTAACCAATGGCAACATTCATTTATGAGAATGTTTATATAAACCTATTTAGCAACATTCAAGCAATGAATGTTGTCTTTTTCTTGTAGTAAAAAGCCATTTTTCTTGTAGTGAGTCCTCTTTTCAAATAAATATGAAACATTCGGCTGTTGCGTATAGATGTCCTCCTCAAGTTCTCCATGTAAGAATGTTGTTTTCACATCCAACTTCTCAAACTTCAAAACATGCTTAGCTTCTATACGAAGCGAAGCTCGAATTGAGCTATGCTTTTACAACGAACAACCTTCTCCATGGGTAATTTCACTAAGTCCTACGTGCCATTTTTATGAAGTGATTCCATCTCCTCTTGCATAGCAATCATCCATTTGTCAGAATCATTGTAACTTATTACTATGTGTATTTAGTAGGCTCATCACTGGAATTAATATTTTCAGCCAGTTCAATGCATATGCTACCAAGTCAACTTCTTCATACTTCTATGGAGGTGTAATCACCCTGCTAGGTCTATCTTTAGCAATAGAATATCGTAGTATAATTGATGATGACGAGAAAGCGGTACTCTCCTTCACTTATGAACTAGACTGAGTTGAAGACTTTGGTTTAGATCCTGAAATGATCTCTAATTCCACCTAAGTGCTTTATTCTTTCAGAGTTGTAGCATTGGAATCCTTCTGATGTAAATTTTGAACCGTAACATGTTCATCAAACATCACATCTCTACTAATCACACCACCTTACTAGTCTCTAGAAACTAAAGCTTATATCCTTTAACCTCGGGTTTATTACCAATAAAGATGCACTTTTAGATCTTGGCTCCAACTTCTCATTATCAACATGAGCATAAGTAGGGCATCCAAATATTTTCAAGTTCGAGTAATTAGGAAGGTTACCAGACCATACATCTGCTGGAGTCTTTTTCTCAATAGGAATTGAGGGTGAACGATTGATAATGAAGCAAGCAATAGAAGCAGCTTCAACCCAAATATGTCTTAGGCAACCCAAAATTTGAAATCATACACCAGAACTTTTCCATCAAAGTCCTATTCATCCTTTTTGCCACACCATTCTATTGTAGGGTATAGCGCATTGTCAGTGCCTCAGAATCCCTTCTACCTTAAGAAATTATTGAATTCATTTAAACAATACTCTAAGCTATTATCTGTACATAAACGTTTTACCTGCTTTTCAGTCTGCTTCTCAATCATTGTCTTCCATTCCTTGAAGGTACCAAACATATCACTCTCCTACTTCAAGAAGAAAACCTAAACCCTTCTAGAGAAACCATCAATTATTGTTAACAAATAATATGCACCTCATCTAAAAGGCACCTGTTAGACCCCAGGAATCATAATGGGTATAATAAAGTATTCCCTTCGTATTGTGACTCCCTTTCATAAATATAACCCTTTATTGTTTTCCAAAAATACAATACTAACAGGACTTCATCTTGCTAGCACTCTGCCCATCAAGAAGTTCTCTTCTGCTCAATTCAGTCATCCCATTATCACTCATATGTCCCAACCGCATATGCCAGGATTTATGAACTTCTTCATCAGACAATAAAGAAATGATGACCCCTTGATCCTTAGATCTCTACAATACATATAATCGGGTTAACTTCTTTTTCCTTTCATCACAACAAGAGCACCTCTGTTAACTTTCAAACCTCCACATTGACCAATGTACCGGTACCCCCTTAGCGTTATGGGTACTCAAGGATATAAAAATTATCTTCAAATCTGGAACATGGCTCACATATGTAAGTGTCAAGATAGTCGCGTCAGACATTCTAATCCTGACTTACCCAATTCCAGCTATTTTATAAGGTGATTTGTTTCCCATAATCACAACCTCTCAAAAATACCTCATATGCTGTAAATCAGTCCCTATTAGGACACATATGGAATGTACAAAACATCAATAACCCAATCTATGCAAGGATTGGAATCACCATCAGAAATCACCAATAGCTCTCCTTCACTTTGGTAATCTTCTACAACACTAGCTTCTCCTACATCCTCAGGTTACTTTCTTTTTTCTTTAGTAGCAGCCATCCTCAAGTTCTTTAATTTTTAGCAATCATATCTAATATGTCCCTTCATTTTACAAAAGTGATATGTCTTCTCTCTATGTCTAAACTTCGATTTGCCCCTCATATTACCTCCAAGAATTTTATCTTGATTCCTTCCACGAATAACCAAACCCTCTGCCTAGCCCTATCCAACCACAAGATCCTTCATCTTCTCATTTGATAGTAAAGTATCATAGACCTCATCAACCGTAAGAATATCACAACTCTAGATAATAGTGTATCTAAAACATATATATGAAGATGGCAGTGAACACAATAATATCAATGCAAGTTCATCCTCGTAATACTTAACTTCCATATTTTCAATATCAACTACAATTTCTTTAAAAATTGTCAAGTGATCCTTAATAGACGTACATTTAGACATACAGTGAGAATACAAGTATTGCTTCAACTATAACTTACTGGTCAAACTCTTTATCGTACAAAGTTGCTTCAGTTTCAACCACAATGCAGTAACACTTTTCTCCTTTAGAACATCATGAAGAATATTATTTGATAGATGGAAATGAATTTGTGACAGGGCTTTCGAATCCATACGTCATTTTTCTTCTTGCATACAAGTGCAAGCCATATTATCATACCCAAGTAAGGCATCATCCAAATACATCTGAGTGAGCACAGCTCACTTTTTCACCTGCCTAGAGAAAACCTTGTGTTGCAATCCAATAGTGGAATATCATATTTCATCGTTACCATGCAGAAAAATCAACCCCACTCTTATACCAATTTGTTATGAATGAAGCAAGATAATTGAAATGAAATAAAACAATTACAAATAATAACACAAAAAATTTACGTGAAAACTCAAGATGGGAAAAAATCACAAGCAAAAGAAGAGAATCCACTATATCAATATCAAGATTAATGATTATTGTTACAAAACTTAATGTACTCTCAACCAAATATAATGTTTTTCTAATGCTATGAAGAGTATACAAGACATGGAATATATATAGGACCTCACTTCAAGTGTTATAGATGAAATAGGAATTAGGAAATTCATCAGACTTGAGAAACTGTTGTTGGACTGATAACACTGCCGCTCGAGCGCTGCGTCTATAGCTTTTGGGTGTTGTGTCTCGAGACAAAAACCTCCAAATTGCATTTAGATGGCACCAGGTGCCTGAACACCAACACAAATTCATTTTCAACCATGTCAAATCCCTATTTTCACTTCTTCAAGTACTCTTTAACAACAACACCAATTCATTTTCAACCAAAACATCAATTTTCAACAAAATTTGGGTTGCAATTTAACATGTGAGATTGCTAAAAGTTTGTTGGGTCCTCCGTACATTAAAGAAATTTTATTTGAGCTTGCTTTGAGGTTGGAGATTGAGGAGTTGGGACATCTTGTTAGTGTGATGTGGATAATATGGGGTCAAAGAAGTGGTTCATGATGGGAAAAGTCATGCTCAAGTTCTTACTAATATAGCTTTGGGGTTGCGTCAATTGACTGATAGTTCTTGTTCTCTATGCTTGTTCCCTATAGAAGATCCAATAAGGATTCCAATTTTCTGTTCATACCCTTACCTATTGCCGGCCCTCACTATAGGCGGTATAGGCGATCGTCTAAAGCCCCTGCCGAGGTGAGAGCCCCAAAAATAATTTAAATAATAAAGAAAACTTTCCATTTTTTTTTATATTTTCCAGGGAGCAATTTTTTTTAATATATTTGTAACTTTCCATTTTTTTCTTTTAAATTAGTTTTTCAGGCTGACTCTTCGTTCTCTTTTTTATTCTTATCGTTTCTTTTATTTGTTACGTGACTTTTCAACTTTTATTTTATTTTCTATGCTTGTTTAATCATCTTCATTCTTTATCCCCAAATTCAGCCATCAGGAAATTCTCTAGTTGACCTTTAGAGTCTTTGACAATAATACTGATATGCATAATTTTTTACACACCATTTGATTGTCATAATCTTAATCTTTTATTTTGTGATATGGTAAATTGTGGTATAAAGGCTAAATCTCTCTTTTTTTGTGGGCGGCGGTGGGGTTGTACAGTGCATATATATTGTTTTCATCTTCTACAAAGGTGATTTCTTTTTGTGATAATATGAAAGGTTCAACACTTGAGCCAACGTGAGGTCATGTTTATTAATGCTTCTATTAATTGCCTGAAAATAATTATTTCATTTCTTAAATCACATAAAGAAATTGAATTTGAATCTAATTATGGCTAGAGAAATTACTACTCAAATGGAAGTTGAACCTTCATTTTATAATAATCATATTATCCATAGAAAGATGTACTTTGATGAAAATGCTTGAATCTAATTATAGCTAGAGAAATTAGTGCTCAAATGGAAGTTGAACCTTCATTTTATAATAATCATATTATCCATAGAAAGATGTACTTTGATGAAAATGTCAATGATGACATAACATATTCAGCTGAAGAATTTCTTGGAGTTGATTATTTCTTAATATAGTTGATCAATTTCTTCAATTAAGTTAATGTTAGAAGCTTGAAGAATTTTTGAAACACAACACGGATTCTGATATTAATTGGCAGGATGTATTTCTGAGTTGCAAATAAAAATGTTTGTCAAAAGATATCAAAAAGGCGATTGAAGTGTTAAGCTATATAAAATGATGGATTGTTGTGTTTCCAAATATGTGGATTGCTTATAAAATATTATTGACTATACCAGTTATAATTGCATCTCACTAGAAGAGCTTCTCAACTACCTTCGGTAAACAATGTCACGAGAAAATTTAGATTGATTGACAATGGTATCCATTTTTAAAAAGTTATATAATAAATTGATTGTATTAATATAATTGTCAAAAAATTATAGAAGAGTATTTTAATTTAGACATTTGAAAGTTTTAGATTATTATTTTTGTAACTTTGAATTTTATTATTATTATTTTTGTTCAATAAAGTTTTTAAAATATTTATTAAGGCCCCATCTTTAAATTTGGCCTAAGGCCCCATAAATCTAACGGTCGGCCCTATCCTTACCTATTCACTAAGGCTCTCATATCATTGGTGCAACTCACTTAAGAGCTCAATGGTTCAATTTTCAATTTCTACAGATACTTGGAATGTTCGTTAAAGCTCTCTAACATTATTGATGCATCACGACTATGGTAAGATTTGTTGGAAATTGGTTTAGAAGATTGAAAAATATGGTTAAAGTGTCAAAACCAAAAACTTGGAAAAATGACTTTCGTGTAAATTTCGTCCAAAAATCCAGATTTGATCCAATGGTCAAATTATAAACGTAAATAGATCAACTTGTTCTACTCGTTGTGTAGGTCGTCATGGTATATTTAGAATCTCAAAACCAATTCCGGATGAATGAGAAATTGTAGTCTAAAGTTGGGAAGAAAATAGAGAAAACTGTCGAAAATTTATCTAAGCGTGTTGCTAACCTGATACTAGACTATCGCTCGAGTGACAAGCTAGCGACGAAGTCACTAGTGATAGCGAATTGTATGACCTTTGACAAGAGTTGTTGAGTTTGGGAGGGCAACACTTCATTCACAACTCCTCATCATCTATATATAGGACTCCTTGGACTTCCATTAGGTATCACATATCATATTTGTATTGAGCATTGCATAAAAACTCTTGCAAATCACTATCAAATTCATTCAAAACATTTTTCTTCTTTGTATAGAGAAACTCCATTGAAAGTTCGCTGTAACTTGTTGTTTGAAGTGCTTCTACCACAAGTTGAATTCGTTGTATCATGGAAGACAAGTGCCATAGACCTTGAACACCATTGCGGGGCAATTTTATCTTAAGGAAATAGTAAAAATCACTTGCCTCGAATTGCTCTTCTTCTTCTTCCCTTCTTGGTTTTTGGTTTTTGTTTGTAGTTTACATACTATATTTTCAACCCGTATTTATAGTGCTTAATCACGCTCCTGCGGATTAAACTTTGCTTTTTATTTGTTCGATAAAAAACAACCCTTTTACCCTCACTTATATTTTGCCCGCATTGCCAACAATCCTAAGATAAAAATTTGTCTCTGTGGTTATTGTTAATATTTTCTCTTCATCTTTTGGAATACACATTCGTGTGATATTCCCTTCTTTTGATTTATTTGCATTAAACTTATGTTTGTATACAGAGATGGCTATTTCGAGTCAAAATAGTTTAAACAATGTAGTTCTGTCATTGGCTATACCAATTCAAAATACTGCTATCCCGCATGGGGAAAATCGAAAAAGTTTGGAGATGTGGACTTCAATAGATGGCAACAAAAGATGTTGTTCTAATTTACCACTCTAAACTTGGCAAAGTTTCTAAAGGAAACTGCATAGGTGGTACAAGAAGGAGACAATAATCGTGAATCGATTATTGCTTTGGATGCATGGAAGCATTCGGACTTTCTGTGCAAAAATTATATCCTAAATGGATTGGACAACACACTATATAGAGTGTGTAGTTTGATGAACTCGCCAAGGAACTGTGCAATTCTTTGGAGAAGGAATACAAGATCGAGAATGTCGAAACTAAGAAGTTCATAGTAGGCAAATTTTTGGATTACAAGATGGTGGATCCAAAACGGTGATTAGTCAAGTGCAAGATCTTCAAGTTCTACTACATAGCATTCATGCCGAGAAAATGGAATTTAGTGAATCTTTCCAAGTTGCTGCCATCATTGAAAAACTTCATCCTATGTGGAGAGACTTCAAAAACTAGCTCAAGCATAAACGCAAGGAAATGAACTTGGAAGAATTGATTGTCCACTTGAGGATCGAAGAAGACAATAGGAAATCTGAAAGAAGGCCTATTGTCCAACTTGGAGCAAACTTTGTTGAGACCAACTCGAAGTTTGTCAACAAGAAGCAAAAGTTCTCCAGTGAGGGACTACGAAGAGACAACTCCAAGAAGGCCAAAAAGTTCAAAGAGAACTGCTACAACTGTGGAAAGGTTGAATGTCGAAAATCAAAGAAGAATTCACATGCCAACATGGTTGAAAGAGATACCCTTTCTGAAAGGATGCAAGAGATAAATTTATCTGCGATTGTTTTCGAGTGCAACCACATTGGAAACTCAGGGGAATGGTGGGTTGACATTGGTGCTACCCGTCATGTGTGTGTAGATAAGGTGATGTACTCAAATTAAAAAAAAAAAAAATTGGATGGAGAACAACTCTTCATGGGAAACTTGACAAGTTCCAAAGTTGAAGGACAAGGGAATATCACTTTGAAGATAACATCCAGGAAAGAACTCGTCCTCTACAACGTCCTACATGTGCCGGACATACAGAAGAATCAAGTGTCTGGATCTCTACCTTGTAAAAATGGCTTTAAGATTGTGTATGTATTCGATAAATTTGTACTCGCTGAGAGTGAGATGTATGTAGGAAAAGGATACATGTGTGATAGAATATTCAGAATGAACGTTCTTACTCTTGTACCAAGGCAAAGCATTATGAATAAAACCTTAAATTTCGTTTATATGCTTGAGTTGTCTTGTTTGTGGCATAGTCGATTAAGACATGTGAATTATAAATCTTTGTGCAAACTTATGAATCAAAGTTTAATTCCGTCGCTAAAGATCGATCCCAATCATAAATGCGAAATTTGGGTTGAAGTAAAATTGGCTAAAACACCGTTCCACTTGTTTCAAAGGAACACTACACCTTTAAAGCTAATATATAGTGACATTTGTGATTTGAAATATGTTAAAACTAAAGGAGGTAAGAAATATTTTGTTACTTTTATTAATGATTGTACAAAGTATTGTTTTATGTCTTTCTTTTAAGAAGTAAAGACAAGACGTTAAATGCCTTTAAGCATTATAAGATAGAAGTTGAAACTTAACTTGGTAAACGAATAAAAAATATTTGTAGAGATAGATGAGTTAAATACAGGGCACCATTTGAAGAATTATATTCCTAACGTGAGATTATTCATCAAACAACAGCACCATACTCTCCTCAATCTAATGGTGTTGTTGAACGCAAAAATCGAACCCATAAGGAAATGATGAACGCCATGTTTTTGAGTTCGAGGTTGTCTCAGAACTTGTGGATGAAGCTATTTTAATGGCAAATAGTTTTCTTAATAGGATACCCCTTAAGAAAATGGAAGAGACTCTATATGAATTATAGAAAGGTCATCCTTTTTCCTACCAACACTTAAAAGTGTGGGGGTGTTTGGTTAAGGTTGAAATCCCTAAGCCTAAGCAAGTAAAGATTGGTCCCAAAATGATGGGTTAATTTCACAAACGGTCACTGAAACTACGTCAAAATCACAAAACGGTTACTGAAGTTTAAAACTTGCACTAACGGCCACTGAAGTATCATGCACTTTCACAAACAAACACTGAAAGACCATTATGATTTTAATTCAAACTTAAAGGAATAAAATACGTGAACATATAACCTTGAGGACCTCAAGTGCAAAAATCATCAAAACCCCTTCTCAAAACCATTTTCAGCCACCACTTTTCGACCACCAAAACCATCGAACCAACATACCACCTTGAAGCTCTCGCTGCTCTCTATGCAACCCACCCAAGAATAGCCCCTAACTCCAGCGAATTTATCTGGAATTTCATCCTAAGTGGGCCGCTCGCACAGCACAAAACTGTCAGCCTCCACTTTGGAACGAAATAACACCATTTTTCGCCACCAAAACCACCGGACCAACACACCACCTTGAAGCTCTTTCTACTCTCTATGCAACCCACCCAAGAATAGCCTTGGCCAGAATTTTGTCCCAAAGTAGGCCGCTTGCACAGTACAAAACTGCCATCTACCACTTTAGGACGAAATTCTAGCCAAATCCGTCGAAGTTAGGGACTATTCTTGGGTGGGTTGCATAGATGGCAGCGAGGGCTTCAAGGTGGTGTGTTGGTCCGGTGGTTTTAGCGACTGAGAAGTGGTGGAGTTTCCTCCCAAAGTGGTTGCTGAAAATGGTTATGGAGAGGGTTTTTAAAGATTTTTGCACTTGATGTCCTCAAGGTTATATGTTCATGTGTTTTATTCCTTTAAGTTTGAATTAAAATCATAATGGTCCTTTAGTGACCATTTGTGAAAGCGTATGATACTTCAGTGACCGTTAGTGTAAGTTTTAAACTCCAGTGATGTTTTGTGATTTTAACGTAACTTTAGTGATCGTTTGTGAAATTAACCCAAAAATGATTGATTGTATATTTCTTGGATACGCCAATAATATTAGTGCATATCGATTCTTTGCACAAAAATCTGAAATTCAAGATGTACATAACGAAACAATAATTGAATCAAGAAATGCGTCATTCTTCAAGAATGTGTTTCCTTGTTAGGAAAAGGAAAATATAAGTTCAAGTAAAAGAATTTATGATACTACAAATGGTATCTCAAATGAGAAAAAACCAAGGCGTAGTAAAAGGGCAAGAATATCAACTTTTTTTAGCCCAAATTTCCTAACATATATGGCAGAAAATGATTCAAAGACTTTCAATGAAGTCATGTCTACACTCGAAAGCACCGCATTGGAAAGAAGCTATCAATGATGAGACAGATTCAATAATGCAAAACCATACTTGGGAGTTGGTTGATTTATCCCCGAAAATAAGCCTTTAGAATGTGAATGGATTTTTAAGAAGGAACTTAAATCGGATGGATCCATTGACAAATATAAGACTAGGTTGGTTTGCCAAAGGATATAGGCAAAAAGAAGAAATTGACTTCTTTGATACCTACTCACTCGTGACTAGAATCACTTCGATAAAGTTGTTAATTGCAATTTCAGCAATACACAACCTTGAAATTCATCAAATGGATGTGAAAACAGCATTCCTGAATGGTGAGTTAGGAGATGAGAGGGTTAATTACCCCAATAGTCACTGAACTTTATCGAAAGTTTCCACCAGGTCACTGAACTTTAAAAACTACATGGTTAGTCACTGAACTTTCGAAACTCCAACCCCATCCATCACTAAACTTTAAAACTCACCTCATTTGTCACTGAACTTTGCAAAAAGTTTCTCAGATGGTTATTGAACTTTGTAAAAGTTTCTTAGATGGTCACTAAATCAGTGACCATCTGGGAAACTTTTTGTCAAGTTCAGTGATTCCGTAGAAATCTTTTGTAAAGTTCAGTGATGAATGGGGTGATTTTTAAAGTTCAGTGATGGATGGGGTTGCAGTTTCGAAAGTTCAGTGACTAACCACGTAGTTTTTAAAGTTTAGTGACTTGGTGAAAACTTTCGATAAAGTTCAGTGACTATTGGGGTAATTAACCCGAGATGAAATATACATGGAACAACCCAAAGGGTTTGTCTCTCCTAATATCAAACACAATGTTCGTAAACTCGTTAAGTCCTTGTCTAGATTAAAACAAGCTCCTGAACAATGACACCGAAAATCTGACAAAACAATGTTGTCAAATGGATTCAAGATAAATGAATGTGACAAGTGTATATACATCAAACATATACCAAATGCCTATGTGATTGTGTGTCTATATGTAGATGACATGTTGATAATAGCAAATAGTCACGAACTAATGCGAAACACCAAGAGAATGCTAACGAAGCATTTTGATATGAAAGATATGGGTATTGCTAATGTGATATTAGGGATTAAGATTTCTAGAATACCAAAAGAAATCGTACTTTTCCAATCTTATTACATTGAGAGTGTACTGAAGAAGTATAATATACTTGAGAAAAGTCCTGCGAAAGCCCCTGTTGACCCAAGTTTACATTTGGTCAAAAATACGGGTAAATTTGTGTCACAACTAAAGTGTTCATAAGTTATAGGCAGTCTAATGTATATTATGAACTGCACTCGACTAGATATATGATATGCTGTGAATAAACTTAGTAGATTCACAAGTAATCCAAGCCATGATCATTAGAAAGCTTTAACAAGGGTTCTTAGGTATTTGAAGTATACCTTAGTCTTTGGATTATATTTCGCAAAATATCCTTCGGTATTGGAAGGATATTGTGATGCGAATTGGATATCTGACATAAAGGATTTCAAGTCTACTAGTGGTTATGTATTTACCATTGGTGGAGCTGTTGTATCATGGAAATCTACAAAATAAATGTGTATAGCTCGATCAACGATGGAATTGGAGTTTATTGCTTTGGACAAAGTTGGAGAAGAAGCGGAATGACTTCGAAAATTTTTAAAAGATATTCTATATTGGCCTAAGCCGGTACCTGTGATTAGTATACATTGTGATAGTCAATCGACCATTGGAAGGGCTCAAAGCAGCATGTATAATTGTAAGTTTTGACATATACGTCGTAGACATAATACCATTAAGCAACTAATCTCTAATGGCCATAAATTATGTGAAATCAAATGAGAACATTGCGGATCCACTTACAAAAGGTTTGCCTAGAGATCAAGTACATTGCCTATCGAAATGAATATGATTAAAGCCTACTACATAAGGGTCTTTATAATGGTAACTCTACCTTGTTGACTGGAGATCCCAATATCTTGGTTCAAAGAGACAATTAAGTTATGAAGATTCAATGAAGCACTTAGGAAATTATTTCCTAACTCATTCCTATGATATAAAAGTGCTTTCTATAGAATAATTAAAGGTTAAGATACTCTTTTAATGATTCATATATCTTGATTAAGTCAAGTGGAGTAGGGCAAAATACTCTTAATAGGAGGTCACCTATGTAAGTGTGAAGTGGGGCCGCTTCAATGAGAATTTCTCAAGGCTACAATTCTCTAACACTTATGAAATCCAAGGGTGGTTCAGGGCCAAAATAAATCATGTCATGAGAACTATGAACGGATTAAGGAAGACATATGTGTAAGTATTGTTATCTTGACTTACAATAACGGCTAAATGGTTCAAGACACATTCACCAATTAGCCAAGTAAATCCAATAGTATTTCACTAAGGGAGGTTCAAAACCAGAAGCAACCTTACCTAATACAATGTGTTTCCACTCTCTCTCTCTACAATGCATCATAATTTCGCATTGCATATGCATGTTTGAATTTTCATTCATGTGGGGGATTGTTGAAAATTGGTTTAGAAGATTGAAAAACTTGGTTAAGTATCAAAACTAAAAACTTGAAAAATGACTTCGTGTCAACTTCGTCCAAATATTAGGACTTGATCTGATGGTCAAATTACAAATATAAATAGACCACTTGTTCTACTTGTCGAGTAGATCGTCGTGGAATATTTAGAATCTCAAAACCAATTCCGGATGAATGAGAAATTACGGTCCAAAGTTGGGAAGAAAATAGAGAAAATTGTCGAAAATCTGCCTAAGTATGTTGCTAGCCTGATGCTAGACTATCGCTCGAGCGACTGGTTATCGACAGGCTAATGATGAAGTCACTATTTTTATCGCTCGAGCGAGGAAATGACGATAAGCTAACAACAGTAAATTGTGCGACCTTTGGCAAGAGTTACTGAGTCTGGGGTACGACACTTCATTCACAATCTATTATCATTTATATATAGGACCCCTTGGATGTCCATTAGGTATCCCATACTGTAATGCCCCAGATTCTCGGAACTCAAAGCGTTAAAATAATCTGCTCTTTGTTTGAACTCTTTAATGCTAACCAAAATAAATTGTAAATAAGAAAAATTTTGGAGTTTGAAACATATAAAATTATAATTGAAGATATATGTCCATATAGACTTTAGAATATTATGGTGTAATTTGATTTTTGAAAAACGTCTCAAGATAATTCAACAACTTTCGATTGTTCAATAGCGGGAAGAAAAATACGTTTAGCCTAGTCAACGTTGACTAAAAATTATAAAATTTTAGCAGAGACTATGACATTCATACACATAAATCATATAAAAAATTAGAGTCTCAATTCTAAAGCTTGAGACATGAAAATATTGTTCGACTATATTGGACAGAAAATTCGGAACTAACTCGACATAGTCTACCAAAATGGACGTAACTTTTTCTCTAGATGATATTTTAGAGTAATTCCAAAGACTACTATTAGAAGACTCAATAGACCTTTTAAACCCCCACTGATTTCACTCTAAAAGATGCATTGTATCCCAGGTTATACCATTTTAAAGTAAGAGAATAGAACCTGAAATTCAATCCAACAATAAATAAACTTCATGCGTAATCTTTCCAACATTTCTAAATTATAGTCGACATGCAATATATATAAAACTAAGTGAAATAGAAAGTTAAACATTTTAAAAGTGTTGTCTGAGTATTCATAAAAAGAATTACACAAATGGAAATTTTACTAGAAAGTTAAAAGCATTTCAATCGCCGAGCACTTGCCACCATGCCAAACCCTTGCCATGCCTTCATTTAAC
>CAIGRF010341256.1:13368-25266 GCA_903798235.1 Fraxinus ornus
ATGGTAAATATATATTTTCAGAAATGCAACTTTGGTTATTTGTGTGTCAATTCTGCAAAACGAATCAGTGATCAATCAGTTCGTTTACTATCAGGTTTTTAACAACCCCTTTCATGTGTCATAAATCATCTCTTCATCTTTTATTTGAAACACCAAAGGGTGTTTCCATTCTCTCATAAGTAACACAATAACACGTTAAAATGCAAATCGAAAACATGTAATTTTTACTTCCCTTACAAAAGTGTCGAAACACCCTTACCATAAACACTTGGAGTTTGAATGTCCTTTGGCATTCAATATGTAATAAAATTCAGCGCACTCTTTGTCTCTTCTTTAGAAATTTCCAGATTCAAAGTATCTTATGTTTATGAAAAAAAAAATAACTTTATGTATTGGTATAATGGTTTATGAGAGAAAGTTGACTTTAGAAGTTATAGGAGTTTTCAAATGCAAATGAATGAAAGCAATGGCTGAAAGAAAATGGGAGTAAAACAAATGGTATGTGGAAATATTAATTGTGTGCATAATTGTTGAAGTTACAACTGTTCTGTTCTCAAATGATAAATATAATGGAGAAAAAAATGAAAGTCAGGTTGATGGAATATAAAAATAAATTAAGAAATAAATGGGGATGAATTAGGGGTCGTTTGGAACACCATAACCGATTTATCTAATTTTTGAAATTTAAGTACTAAACATGTATGCAACAATTAATATAATGTGTGTCGTTAACATAAAAAAATTTATAGTTTAAGAGAAATTCGATACCTTACAAAAAAAAATTTTAAAAAAAGTGCGCAAAACTTTACCATCGTGACCAAAATTTTAATTTGAACTCTTAAGAAAGGTCTTAGCGACTTAATAATATAGCTCAAATTATTTTTCAATTTATACAAGAAATTTTTATTTTAAAATGAAACACAAGATTTTATTTTATTTTATTTTCTTGGTTGTTACACATATCATATTTGCATTGAGCATTGCATAAAAACTCTTGCAAATCACTTACAAATTCATTCAAAACCTTTTTCTTCTTTGTAGAGAGACTCTATCGAAAGTTCACTGTAACTTGTGATTTGAAGTACTTCTACCACAACTTGAATTCGTTGTGTATCTTAGGAGACAAGTGCTGTGAACCGTGAGCACCATTGTGGGGCAATTTTTTCCTAAGGAAAAAGTGAAAATCACTTATCTCGAATTTTTCTTCTTCTTCCCTTTTTGGTTTTTGGTTTTCGTTTGTAGTTTACATACTATATTTTCAACCCATATTTATAGTGTTTAATCACGTTCCTACGGATTAAACTTTGTTTTTTATTTGTTCGATATACAACAACCCTTTTACCCGCACTTATATTTAGTGTGCATTGCCAACAAGATTAACATGTTCTTTCTGCTATGCTCAATGACTTGCTTGATGCTAAAGCTTTCTCATATTATTGGAGTCCAATTCCTAAGGTAAGCACTAGCATGCCCTTTTTGTTCTACTCAATGCCTTGCTTGATGCTAAAGCTCTCACATCATTGACATCCTATGCCTTAGTTAGGGACTTAAGGAGCCTTAAGGGGCCATGCTTGATGAGTAGTTTGCCAACCTCCCACTTGCTTCAATTCCCATGAACAGATAGCTTGCAGGCTTTCCCTATGCACTAAATGTACAATTTGCGATGGTCGTAGGGGCAATTAAGAGCCTAGTTTAGATACCTCTAGGGAGAGCTAAAGTACTCATATAGGCCTATAACCCATTACGCAGTGTTATGCCTTTGTGGCCTTCGTTAGGCATCTGGAGGGGGCTAAAGTTTACCAATAGAGCATTGTAATGCTTTTTAGGCTATGTTAAGGATACGATAAAACTATAGGCTGAATGATCCATCTAGGCAAGTACTCTCAAGGCCTCATCTGATAACTTATGTGCATTGGCCATAAGTTATGGTTTTGTCATGGGGTTCAATGGATAGAAATGTGGTGTGGGACGACATCACATGGATGGGAAAATATGGCAAGATATCGATATTGTGATAATGAGTATGCTATGAAAGCACTTCTAATTAGCCATGAATTACTAGATGGCTCTACTTGGGCTAGGCACTAATGAAGGACATGGCTGCAAATATTAAGCTAAATACTTGTACAAAGTGAAGATGTACAAAATTTAAGTTTCGGGGCATGTAAATGACTCTTAATGCTTCTAACAAAGCTGAGAAAACTCCTTTCCAATAAAGTATGCTTCAAGAAGACTTTATGTTGTGCATAAACAAGCAGGCAAGCTAGAAGATGTGCATTGCGAATAGATGAGCGCCTTGGCACCAAATATAGCATGAGGATGTGTTTGTGTGATAACTCTTTAGCAAGTGTTGTGGGCAAAATATGCAGTAGGTCATGTTTAAATTTACGATGAAAATTGGTGGAAGGTAGTCGAAAATGAGTGAAACCATGTGAAAATAATCCTCTATGAGACTTAAAGAGTCAACCGATATCACATGGCCTTATCCAATACATAGGTGGCAACGAGGCAAGGATGGACCGGGGATGGCATTATAATTCTT
This sequence comes from Fraxinus ornus, assembly GCA_903798235.1. Taxonomy (NCBI): domain Eukaryota; kingdom Viridiplantae; phylum Streptophyta; class Magnoliopsida; order Lamiales; family Oleaceae; genus Fraxinus; species Fraxinus ornus. The sequence continues at coordinate 15,911 of CAIGRF010341256.1, forward strand.
GCTCCACCAGGGAATTTCACTCACCACCCTACCCCGCATTCTTATCTAATGCGGGAATATGAATCCCCACCATCCCGTTTTCAGCAATGTTTTCCAAATAGTGGCCACCAAACAGTGGGCTAAGTTGTTTGTTCAAATAGTAATATAATTAATATTAATATTGTAGAATAAATCATATTGGTACACTCGAAAATCGATCTAGTGTTTTGTACACTATTTCTATCAATCTACCATATGCCCTTAGCTAGATTTGAGAAGTTATTCATCCCAGTCTTTCAAGGAGATCCTCAGTACGATTATTACTATGTTTTGATTGCTAGATCGGGTAGGTTCTTGGGAGATAAAGTCTAGCATACAATCACATTTAAGAGGATCATCAGAAGCCTAATAGCTTTACTAACTAGGACTGGACCAAAAAAATCGCAGCCAGCCAAATCGACCCGACCTGAATCGTAATGTGTTGGGTCAGTTCGGTTTTAAAATTATTTTGGGTCGGGTCGGGTGAAAAAAATTTAAAATTATTACGGGTCGGGTCGGTTCACTTTCAAACCGACCAACTCATGAAAATATGAAGCCCTATTAACCATTCTTCTTCTCGCCCAGATCTGACCTCCAAGAACACTGGTAAGTCTCGCTCTCTCTACATTTTTTTAAATTATTTACTTTACATGGTTGTTTGTTTCATTGTTTTTGTTTACAGATCTATATATTTACTCTTACGATTTTATTTTTTTTGTATCTTTGTGGCCTTCCATTTCAGAAGAAAAGAAGCGTCAAGATCAGGAATGTTTGAATAATTTTTTAGGGCCGGGGTGAAATTTTTAAGTATTTCGTGATGTAGATCTTAAGGTCGGGGTGAATTTTGTTGCTTTGGATATGCATATTTTCTTTTTACTAGAGAGTTCTTTTGAAGGATCTTTCTCAATTTGTTTCAGGTTTACTATTACAAAATGCTCTTTGGATTCAATCCAATTTCGTGGTCTTACCTAATTACAGAATATTTTTGTTTATTCGTATGACCCTATGTTTCTGGAAATTGGCTTCAAGATTTTTGCTTATTATGGTGGAAAAAAGAATTCCCAGCTGCTATACAACACTTGTATTCATGTTCAAATGAAATGATTCGAATCTGAATACAATGCATTCCTTAGCAAAGTTAACTCTTGTATCTGATTATTTTCCCCTTCACCTTTCTTCTTGCAACCTGCTGGGACATTTTCTTTTTAATGTTTAAAAAAAAAAAAACTGTTGGACCCGACCCGATTCGGGTGGGGTCGGTTTAGGTTAGGAACCGGGTCGGGTCAGGTCATGAAAAGAGTACAAAACCAAGTATGTCGGGTCGGGTCGGGTCAGTTTTGGGCCAAACCCGGCCTGACCGACCCAATACCCACCCCTACGCTAACCTTAAGNAAGTGTTGTGGGCAAAATATGCAGCAGGTCATGTTTAAATTTACGATGAAAATTGGTGGAAGGTAGTCGAAAATGAGTGAGACCATGTGAAAATAATCCTCTATGAGACTTAAAGAGTCAACCGATATCACATGGCCTTGTCCAATACATACGTGGTAACGAGGCAAGGATAGACCGGGGATGGCATTATAATTCTTGCTCCACCGGGGAATTTCACTCACCACCCTACCCCGCATTCTTATCTAATGCGGGAATATGAATCCCCACCATCCCGTTTTCAACAATGTTTTCCAAATAGTGGCCACCAAATAGTGGGCTAAGTTGTTTGTTCAAATAGTAATATAATTAATATTAATATTGTAGAATAAATCATATTGGTACACTCGAAAATCGATCTAGTGTTTTGTACACTATTTCTATCAATCTACCACATGCCCTTAGCTAGATTTGAGAAGTTATTCATCCCAATCTTTCAAGGAAATCCTCAGTACGATTATTACTATGTTTTGATTGCTAGATCGGGTAGGTTCTTGGGAGATAAAGTCTAACATACAATCACATTTAAAAGGATCATCAGAAGCCTAATAGCTTTACTAGAAACTAGGACTGGGCCAAAAAAATCACAGCCAGCCAAATCTACCCGACTTGAATCGTAATGTGTTGGGTCGGTTCGGTTTTAAAATTATTTTGGGTCGGGTCGGGTGAAAAAAAATTTAAAATTATTACGGGTCGGATCGGTTCACTTTCAAACCGACCAACCCATGAAAATATGAAGCCCTATTAACCATTCTTCTTCTCGCCCAGATCTGACCTCCAAGAACACTGGTAAGTCTCGCTCTCTCTACATTTTTTAAAATTATTTACTTTACATGGTTGTTTGTTTCATTGTTTTTGTTTATAGATCTATATATTTACTCTTACGATTTTTTTTTTGTATCTTTGTGGCCTTCCATTTCAGAAGAAAAGAAGCATCAAGATCAGGAATGTTTGAATAATTTTTTAGGGCCGGGGTGAAATTTTTAAGTATTTCGTGATGTAGATCTTAAGGTCGAGGTGAATTTTGTTGCTTTGGATATGCATATTTTCTTTTTACCAGAGAGTTCTTTTGAAGGATCTTTCTCAATTTGTTTCAGGTTTACTATTACAAAATGCTCTTTGGATTCAATCCAATTTCGTGGTCTTACCCAATTACAGAATATTTTTGTTTATTCGGATGACCTTATGTTTCTGGAAATTGGCTTCAAGATTTTTGCTTATTATGGTGGAAAAAAGAATTCCCAGCTGCTATACAACACTTGTATTCATGTTCAAATGAAATGATTCGGATCTGAATACAATGCGTTCCTTAGCAAAGTTAACTCTTGTATCTGATTATTTTCTCCTTCACCTTTCTTCCTGCAACCTGCTGGGACATTTTCTTTTTAATGTTTAAAAAAAAAAAAAAACTGTTGGACCCGACCCGATTCGGGTTGGGTCGGTTTAGGTTAAGAACCGGGTCGGGTCAGGTCATGAAAAGAGTACAAAATCGAGTATATCGGGTCGGGTCGGGTCGGGTTTTGGGCCAAACCCGGCCTGACCGACCCAATACCCACCCCTACTAGCAACCTTAAGATCTACCATGTAACAAGCCTTTGTGGTTCAGTTAGCAACACGTGAATGCTCTAACTCCTCCAATCTAAAGCTCCACCTCTTAGGGCTAGCAATTATCCAAAATTATTTAATTATCTGGCGATTCAGTAATTAAACCTCATGAATCCATTTTTGATTTTTCATTCCGGGTAAAGCCTCCTGGAAGTATCGACTCCAAAATTTGAGCCAAGACCTCATCAATATTACATCACCTCCCAAATAAACAAGTATCTTGTCTCCCATAGAGAAAGCATTTAACTTTATTCAAGGTTCAAGGCCAAGGTCTAACTATTAATTGATTAACCATCTCAACTAAGTTAACATATTGGTACACAGACAATGCACAAATATAGAAGAGACCTTCAATACTAAATGTGCAAAAAACCTTGTCTATTATATACACGTCATTCGTCACAAAGGATTACTTCCTCATAAACATCGATTCCAAGCTAAAAGTTATAATACATATTTAGGAATCTTGTATTGCATACTTTACAATATTTATTAACATTCGAAACTTATGATAATTTCAAAGTTATGTTTATAATACAATTAATTATTGTTCAAGTTCTTCATGTCATTTTGTTTAGAGTAACAAATATATTTTCTAACAATAATTCACTACATCCTCAATGATTGTAAAAATACAAACTAAATGGATACAAAATCGCCCCGGATTAAAAGTTGGGAACAAAGATGGAAAACAATCTTGAATCTTGAATTCCTTCAATGGCTCTTGAATTTTCTTATTTAATCTCCTCCTTCTTCTCTAGTCTCTTCTTCAAATCCAGAAAAGATCATGAACTATGTACGGATATGTTTTGTATCAAAAGCTTCTTAAAATCTTCTAAAGAATATGCCTTCTTCTTGGGTGCTTTTTACTCTCCTCTTTGTAAGAATTATACATTTCTACCCAAGAGTATATCGTAAGCTTCTTCTTTTTGTAAAGAATAATATATCTTGCATCCTCCAAGCATCTCTAGCTTCTCCCCTTTAAATTGTAGATTAACATGAATGAAATTAGGAAACAAATTCATCTTGATCGACGCACACCATGCAATCACATAATACAAAATGTTGCGATCGCATGGGCAAGCCTTTTAACTTGCAGGTGGCAAAATTGTTTTCTTTGGGATCGCAAAGTTGATACTCTTTTGTCCTTCTCCAACTTGGTTCCTAAATTCGTTCTTTGGTTTATGTCGAAACCTTTCTTATTTGTAACATGAACCCTTAATCTTTGAATCTTAAGAATTTGATCATCCACATTCCACAATTATTACTAATTGATTTGATGCAAGTTTGAAAGTTTACTATTGAACTCTTATCAGTGTTTTAAATAAGTGTAAAGTGTGGTTAGATGTAGAGATGAAACTTCAAGCTTTACGAATTTAAGTGAGCCTAGGCGAAGTTTAGGGGGTAAAAAAGCGTTTTCTAGTTTTTAATATTAATTTTTAAATCATTTTAAAAATTATTTAATAATTAAAATAATACATATCAATTATCTAAAATTATAAAATACTATATTTACTTAATAATTCATACCATTAGTTAATTATACAATTGTCAATTTTTCAAAATGCAAGAATTAGAATAATTTTCATTGTTTCAATTTTCAACTAGATAAGTCATACTCAATAGATTTATAGAAACTTCATACTCTTTTTTGAGGTTTGCAACAAAATAATGAGTTTCAAGATCATAATTACATAATGTAAATAGCACCAAAACTTAAATCTTATTTAACTATTTAGATAAAATCATTTTTAATTTTTATGCAGATAAAATTTTTTAAAACTTGAAATTAAAGCCAAATGAAAAGGTTTTTTAAAAATAAAAAAATCCATAAGCTAAAGTAAATAAAAGACTTTAAAAAGAGAAAGAAAAAAACTAATAAAGCCCACCTAGAGAAGGCGAAATGAGGAATGAAAAAATTCAGCCGTTTAGGAATTGATAAAAAAAAAAAATCGTCTAAATACGAAGCGAGACATTTTGCTCGATTTTTGAACTTAAGCACCGCCTAGGTGGGGCTTTTTAAAACACTAATTCCCATGCATTTTAAACATTGATTTAGCTCACAAAACATGTGAATATCTTGTAATTGTGCTATTAATTGTTCGAATAGATCGTATGCAATATGTTTGCTCCGAACCAAATATAACTAAGCTCAAAATCATCATCATCTTCTCCTTTTTTTTTTTCTTCAATTGCCTTGTAATATATTTACAATAAAATGGGTAGATATACCTTCTATTATTAATACAATCTAAAAATACGGATAAATACATAAAATACACTTAGAATCGATTTTCACTCATATACTGTTTCAAAAACAAAAATTAAATAAACTTATGCAAACAAATTTAAAATAAAAGATTAATTGAAATGCTACAATACGGTTTGAGGACATCCCCAGGAATTGTCTTCAAAAATAGAAATATTTGACTTAAAACGGCATTACATTATACTTCACATTCCTCAACCCTCGGATCAGAAAAATGCCCACCAATGAAGAAGACGACGTTTCATCCAATTCCTCTCCCACAACAGCCACTGCCGCGGCCACCGTTGGCGGCAGCGTAGATAGTGGCGGCCTGATCATATCAACTACCGATGCTATCCGTTCATTTCTCATCACCGCCTCCTCAGACTCCAGCCTCCACCAGGACTTCAGAGATCTCTCCTCCCTGATTTCGTTGCACCCTTCTGTACCCTATAAATCTTTCAAGTCCATCTGGCTTGGAGTCGACCCGAATACCCGCCCTGACCTAGCAACCCTCCTCACTGGGTCCAATTTCATCTTTACCAGCCCCAAGCCCAGAGAAAAGGTAATAATAACATTAATAATTTGGCGAATAAATGGAATCAAAGGGATTTTGTAATACTGATCTGTACAGTTCATGCGGTTAATAATTCAAAATGGCAAGTACATAATTGCCTAATAATAATATTTTAATGTGATCAGGAAACATAATTACAGTATTTATGGTTTTCAAATTTCGATTTTAGAGTGTAGAATTAAAGGTGAGGTTGAAGAAGCTAGCGGAGGTTGCAGAGAGGAAAGCCTATGAAGAGTTAGTGAAGGACATTACTCCAAGGAAAGGTGTAGAGGAGCCTTTCTCCACCTACAAGGATCAACTGGGCTTCGGTGAGCATCTTTTAGTTGTTTTAATCCTTTAGTAGATATTTGGATTTTAATACATTTGAATTAATTTGGGCAATTTGAATTCCGATTTGGTTATTGCATAGTTTTTCAGCGTTTAGATAAAAAGAAAAAAGAAAAAAAAAATTACAATTCTAAGATGCGGGGTTTAGCTTTATTTATGTAATCTCTCTAGAGCTTAAAACTATTCTTCTTTTCTTTCTCCTCGTCTGCAAAATAAGGGACAAGATTGGTAATGTTGTGTTGTTTTAGATATTAAAGAACAAATATGATGAATGTGGAGTGCTGCATTTAGTTATAATATTTAGTTACAGTTCTAAGTTTTTGTATGTTTTATGCATGAGCCCGAGCATGGAATGCAAGTTGAAACTTGTGTGATTTGATTGTTGTTTCATGTTAGAGATAAGGAGTACTGAAGAAATCAATTGCATTTGTTGGGTTTTTTACTATAAGAAAGAAAAAAGAAAGGGAAGAAAGGTGGTTAGCAAAGTGGTATCACATCTACCCATACTATTCGAAATACTAGAAATTCAAAAGTAAAGTCTTGTCCTTCATAAATGGCCAAACTTCATGACCTCTCCATGATTCTGATAGGGCGAATGCTTGCCTAAGTCCCAACGGATGATTTACAAAAAAATCGAAAGTCGCCCTGATCACTAATCCAATGCGACCCACATTCAGGCTTTCAAAGTGCTCACAAATGCTAACTAAGAAAATGGCACTTCGAACTATGTCAATCGCAACCAAGGCCACAAATTTGAGCCATACCATGCTGACCTCTATGAGGCCATCTCGTATCCACCAGGCGTGTCCTCAAGACCTCGGCTAGGCTAGGTCTTTGGTTAATCATATGCATGACTCCTATAGATTCGATTTGGTACAAAGTGTACTGAGCATGTGCAATGCTGCGAAGTTGACCAATTTTTTACAATTGCACAGTTACTAAAATGGTAGTTGTGGAGACAACAATGATATTGACAAGTCTAATAGGTAGAGTAGATAATAATTGTAGTGACATCGACTAGCTGTATGCTCATTTGCCCATTCGCAAAAATATTTGAGAACCTCACCTATAGTTCTAATGCTTAGTCAAAAATTTGTCCATTCAATCTTTCAACATCTGAAACCTAGCTTGACTTAAGTATTGAAATGATTTTGCTATTGCACTCTAAAGTTTGTCCCAAGTGTGAAAATTATCTACGGTTTGACAAAAGGTTTTTGCTTGTGTTGTTTACTAACAAGTCATCCAAATATCGATGTTGACATGTTTTATGGTACAAAGTATTGGGCTGTTAAAGAATTAAATGTCTATAAGATGAAAGTAGTGAAAATAAGGATGTTAAAAAGGATTTGTAGTCATTCATTCAAATTAGAATATACGCCAAGTGTGGGGGTGGTGCGGTTGATGTTAAGGGAATGACAACTTCTAGGTGGAACATATCTTCTATAGATGTAAAGACACGGTTCGTGAGAGTTATTTGGTGATGGGAATCTAATTACACATTATTTAATTTAGTTTTCATTTTTGACTCTTATTTTAGGTAACATAATTATCGTTTGATTTAATAGATTTTATTATATATTCACTTAGAATATGATCTTTGAAATCCTATATAAAAGGCCTTATGCATTGTAATATACACAACTTGTATGAATAAAAAGTGATACTTTCTTCCAATTTCTCTTCCGTTTGTCTAATTCTTTTCACTTTTTATACCCCTTCCTTTCTTCTTCTCATTCCCCCCTCATTTCTCTTCTTCCCTTCCCTTTCCCTTTCCCTTTCCCCTTCCCCCTCTCCTTTAATTGTTTGATTGCATCTTACATCAATCGGTGTATGTAGAATACGTAGATGTAGGAGTATGCCTAAACTAACATGGATGGTAGTTATTAAGGATCTAATTGCTTTAGACTTTTATGTACTTCTAGCAATGAACAGATGGAATGGCATGTTGCCAACCCCAAATTTATTGGATAATGGGTTTCTATGTTGTTGTATATGGTTCTCTTCTAACGTGTTTTATTATGATCTTCTCTCTCTCTTTTTTCATTAGAGTTCTCCAGATCTAGACAAGGCATGTCGAAACAAACTATGTTGTCGTTCAATTTATCTATCATCACAAAGCCCCCGTTTGGCCCCCATTTTTTTCTATTACATTACATTAATCTTTTTTCTCTTCATTTCAACCACACATTCATCAAATAAAATAATATTACACACAAATTTAAAACTTTTCATTACTTTTCTACCACACATTCTCCTATCAATCACTATTCCAAAAATTTTCAACACCCCAAAATGGGGGGCCAAACAGGGGCCTAGATTGATCAAGAAAGAGTAAAAACCTTTGTCGAGTATATATTACCGAAGAAGCAGATTCAATTTGATCTCAGAAGATGTCAAACATGAAGATTGTAGTTCTACCGATGTATGAATGAAAGAATTTCTTTGTACACAATGTTCTTAGTACATGTGTTGTGTAAAGTGTCAGTATTTGATGGTTTAAGTAAAAAATTTATAGATGTGCTTGTTTTTGCTCTTGATAACGCTACATAAATCTGACCATGACAGAAAACTGATTCTGGAAGATATAAACCAACAAAATCAAGTGTTTGACCCTGTGCATTGTTTATTGTCATTGCAAACATGGTCTGATTGGAAATTGAGTTCTTTTAAATGAAATTGAGTTTTGATCACTTTAAAGAGGTATAAAAGGGATTCTCGGTAAGAAAACATGTTTTCTACAATATTCGCCAGTAGTGATTTCAGCCAGAATTACGTTCTTCTCAAATTTTCAACAAGTAAGACGTGTTTCATTGCATAACCATTCAGAAGGATTGATATTTCGTAATAACATCACGTAACAGTTTACTTTAAGCTTCAATTCATGCGGTTGAATACCATTTGAGATCAAACTATTCAAGAAATCTTCCTGTAAGATTTGTTCTGATTTGTCAATTGATTCATCAAAACTATAGTATGTGTAAAATTGACCAGGAATATCTTTGAGCAAAATTTTGTTAATATGATCAATACATTCATTTGTAGGCGTAAGAATAACTCAATTTGTCATGAGATGTAAATTATCAGCATATGATTCTATGTTTGGAAAAACATGATGTATTAGATTTTTTAAAGATGTAATTTCATCCTCAAATG
>CAIGRF010341309.1:10286-42566 GCA_903798235.1 Fraxinus ornus
AAATTCATGACAATGAATTTCGAACTAATTTTTTATAGGTCACAGTTTATTTTATTGATCACAATCAAAAAATTTACAGGTCACAATTTATCTATCGATCACAGATTTTCAGATTTGTTGGTCACAAATTACTTTTCAAATCACAAGTCATCAAATTTTAAAGTCACAGCTTAATACTTGATCACATATAACCAAGTGATTGGTCACATAGCCAACACTCCGCAACCATAGCCAAAACTCCACAACCACCTATCGATCATCGAAGTTTTGCCACCAACAAACATAGCCAACACTCCACAACCACAGTAACCTCGCAGCTGTCGTTGCCGCCTCCACCATCGTCACCACCACCACCATTTTCAGCCACCACCACCAACTGCCATTTTCCAACAACAACAAACTTGATCCGCCACAATCACTACTCCAACAACAACAAACCAGATCCCCTGCCATCTACATGACCACCATCAATGCAACCACCAGACCCGCCATCATCACCGCCATCAACACGACCACCAAATCTGCCACCACCGTGACCACACCTCACCCCAACCATCATCTTGAGAGTTTCTGCAGTGGCACCTCACTGCGACCAGGTGACGGCGGCGACAACTGACAGTAAATTTGAAAAGAGAATGGATGGGAAATCGAGGCCCTCAAGACGCTGCAAAACTGTCCCAACGTCATCATTTTGCACGAAGACTTCTGGAGTGAGGATGATGATGCGGTGCTCCGTGCTCGTACTCGAGTTTTTGCCGACTGATTCGGTGCTCGTCCTCGAGCTTCACTACGGTTCGTTGCTCTCGGAGCGAAGTGGCTGTAGCGATGACGTGAGTGCCGGGAGAAAGAAGAGAAGGAACATAGATGAGATGAAGGAAAAATGATTATGGTTTGGCCGTTGTGGCGGCGACATGTGGTGCTGGGAGAAGGTAGAGAATGACAGAGAGGAGATGGAGGAATGATTAGGGTTCGTGGATTGAAATTTGGTGATGATATGTGGTATGGTGGATATATAGATTAATTTAATTTAATAATATCATTATTAATATTAATTGTGAAATTAATACCTGATTTTTTATTAAATAAAATTTAGACTTGAGTTCTAAAATTGCAAAACTAATTAACTAAATGCCTGGTTTTAGGCCAAAAGCCACCTAAACCACATTGCTACGACCCAATGATAAGCCATGCCTTTAAGTTTTGTGAAATTAATTTATAAAACCAAAAAAATCCATGAACCGTAACTTTTACCAAAAAAAATCTTGCTCGTTAGCAAGTTAATTGTCAATTTTTATATTCTGCAAGTGTGCGAATCGTAACCAATAATATAATGGACCGATGAGTACATATATCGTTCCCACGATGACTATTATCTAACAATTGGTTAAATTATTCCAACTTTAATTTGATCGAAATTAAATAATAAGATTTGTGAATGGTATCTAAATTATTCAAACTAAACTAAATTAATATAATGTGTAGAATTTGAGTTTTAAAAGTATGAATGTGGATGCTAGGACTTACAATTTTACCTATGGATCTCATTTAATTAGCCAATCAAGATTCATTATTATTGAAGTGTTTGATCGAATTTTTCTATTATATGCAATTTACCCATCGTGGGTTCTCATTGAGTCTATTTAATTAATTCAATTATATATCTCTATTTGAATCAATCTTATTTAAACGAAGTATTAGTTCTAAAAATTCATCTAATTACCGCAATAATTAATATATGTATCTCCACACGTTATATTAAATTATTGAATTTTATTATGTAGTCTAAATCTAAAACTCATCTCTCGATTCGTTATAGATTCAATTGAATAATTGGTCAAAAAGTTCAAAGTATTAAGTTTATGAATAAAATCAACATATATGGATTTAAAGAACTAGAATCTTGAATAAAAGAAATAAATGGCCATATATAGATTACATTGTTCGTCCTAACTATAAATTAGATACTTATAATAATGAAAGAAAAACAAAAAGTATAGAGTCATGACCAAATTTTGAAATTTTGATCATGGAAAGAATTTGATCTTACAAAAAGAATCTTCTTCAATCTCAAAAATCTTCAAACCCTAGCTTTTGCTATTTGATCTTGATGATTATATATTTTTCTCCTCCCAAATTGTGTGGAATTCTCTCAAAAGTGTCAAAAACTTGTATTTATATTCCTCCCTACGTTTTGTGTCTAATATAGGGTTTTTATGAGTTTTAAAATGGGCCCTAGATACAAGGCACCGCAAAGACAACATAGTGGCACCGGGAGAAATCTGCATTGCACTTTCTTTAGTATTTTTATCATAACTTTCTCTCCCGATATTTGATTGAAGCGATTCAAATTGGGTTGTAAAGATAACTCGAATGGATACGACGTTACTTGAGGTAGCAATTTTTCAATTTGAACGTTTACTAGGCCAAAAAAAAGGTCTCAATCTCTGACTGAAAATTTGGAACATCATTGTGCGGTTGAAAATTGATTTGTAAAAATATTTTGGTCATATTTCAATCCTTTTGACTTATAATTGTATTAATTTGACCCCTAACATTCTCAAATTTTCATCGTGAGTTTCGACACAACTTATGAGTATTTACACTTTAGTTTCCAAACATTGGATATTGTCCATTTTTTCGTCAATTTTCACTCCTTTAATTGAGTTTTACATAATAAACAAAATATACAATATATTATAATTAAATTATAATTACTTAAAAGAACTATTAAATATCTATATTTTTTTGTCCAAATAAGTGTATAAAATACACTTATCATTAATTGCCGCTTTTAACTTTTAAGCACGTCCAAGCATGCTCTATGTAAGTTTTAAAAGTTACTTTAAATGACAGTGTTTTTTCACTTTTTTACAACTGAATTATAGTTAAAGGGAGCTATTTATTTAAGTAATTGGAGGCTCCTATGTACATACGGTAATTTTAGAATCTCGAATTTTTAGTAAGGTTCAAGTATATTTTTAAAATCATAAAATTGCACGTATTCTGTATACAATACTTTGGTACGACTTTTATAAATAATAATATTATAACAAACTTGTGCTTTTTGTACAAGATGCAAATGCCTATATTTCCATAACAAATTGTGCAACTTTATTATCAAAAAATTTGTCAATATAAAAACTCTTAACTAATTTGGGATGGAGATTTTAAAAAGCAGAGTTAGCATATTCTACTCGACATGGTCCAAGATCTTTTATGAGACGAGTACTTTACAGACCTCTTCTGACCCAGAAAAATTCTAAATAAAAACCTCAACGTCTCTTAATAAAGTATTGAGTGGAAGATATTTCCACTTCTACATTAAATATAAGCAACAATGTTGCTAATCTGCTTCCATACATACCAATTCTATGCAGAATTTGGTTTAAAAAGCTTTGTTCTTGACTGTGCTTCATAGACAAAATAGACAACACATCAACATTATAACTTAAAAGCTTGCTGCTTATACTTCTCATGAGAGGAAAAAAAAAAGGCAATTTTATGTGAATTTTCCAGTTGAACTAATCTTAAGTCAGCTTCAACTGCTATTTCTCCCGCGCCGTGCCTGTTTTTCAAGAACAAAAACAGAAATTGTCATCAAGATCACAAATTTATGGTAAAAATAAAAAGAAGTTTCAGGGTTGAATAATTTGTCCACACTCACCCGATAATGTCGCTTTGATGTACCTGGTTTGTCCCGCAGACTGACTTCTGCCAGTTGACTTGCTAACTTATGCGTTGGATCACTGTGCGAAGGAGCATTTGTATTCGCTGGCCATGTCATTGGAAGTACATTGTTCCTGCAGTGAACAACAATAAACTAAGCCATATTGCTGATCAATTTTAGAATTAACTACATGAATCATTCCTCGTTAGGCAATATTCTAATGTTTAATGTTAAATCACAATCCCTTCTTAGAGCAAGAACAAAAAGAATGGCAGTCCAGAAACAAGCAAAGGAAAAGCACGATTCCATAGTGGTTCACTCTCAATATAAGAGCTACGTCCACTTGCCTTGGCAAGTTTTCAGTATAAGTGAAAGGTGCAAGGTTTTTCTCACACCTCACATACACAGAGAAAAAACCCGCCACTTAAAATTCATTATAAGAACTTTAGGGCGACCCAGAAAGTGTTCCAACAGTGAAATGCTCAAATTAATCAAGCATCTGGTTCCTAATGGCATGCTTGACTTGATGACATCTTAGTTTAGCTTTTATAGCAACACAGATATAAGTTTGTTGAAGAAGTTATTCAATTTATTGATTGGCAATATCTCCAAAAAAAAAAAAAAAACACAGAGAAAGAGAGAGAGAAATCACATACCCTTCAAGGCGCCTGCACATGCAACGACTCATATAATTAACCGTATAGTTCCCAAATAGCTCGTCAAGTTTTTTGGCCGACTTTAATATCTCAGAACTTGGCAAAACATTCAAAATTTTGATGACTTGAATGTCATTCAAATTTTCCCTGAGAATGTCTACAGTCCAAATCAATTTGAATGATTCCTTGACATCATATATTTCCAAGAATTGAGAAGAAGCGCCATCCAAGTGGCTGAGAAGTTCATGTTTGTGCAGCTGACGCCAGCCACTTGATAGCTTCTCCAGAAGAGAAAGTGCTTCTTTATGAATATCTATGTGTCGAATCTTAGACATGGATCTTGAGAATTCATCAGTGAAACAAACCTGTCATAAACAAAACCCGGGGTATAATCAGTGAGTTTAACAAAGCAAAGACTCCTATGCATATACTGGACATATAAAAAACTTAAGGTATTATAAATACTAACAGAAAACCAACTCCTTCACACTATTTAAGAACATAATTTATCTCTTCGAATGAATTAGTTTAGTTAGTTGTAGTCTGGTACTGAAAGAAAAACAACTATGTTATATTCGTTTGATGTTTTGTGTCCCTATGCATACTTCATTGATTTAAACTCCACATTACCTTGAAATTGAAGAACAAAAGGTTAAACGGTAAGTAACTTTTGCCAATATACGAGAGTAAGATATTTGGACACATATACCAGGACTGCATGTTTGCTACACACTACAAGACATGATCAGACAGAGTAATTAACAAGATTTTAGCATCTTTTCTTCCTTAATACTGATCGGTGCCGTCCGATCCTCTTTATTAAATAGGCTAGAAATGTGTACTTGAATCTAAGTTACAGGTTACAAGATATGAAGTAGATTGTCATTTTTTATAAGTATCAAAAGAAGCTTGTCGGTAGAGATAAATAGCAGCGTACCTTCCACTTTGCATTTCGAAACAACGAGTTTGTGTCAAACAACAAATTAAGCTCGCCAATCTCAACCAAGGCACTAGTAATTGCTTGTTTCATATTTTTGTCCTCGAAAGCATTATAAAAGCAACCCCGATTCTTGGAATGTTGAACTAAGTTCTTCCAAACAGAGCCACTCTTTAGTAAAGTTGAACTATTGCCCAATATCCAGAGGCAGTACCTAAAGAAAGAGCCATTTTTGCATTTAAATAAGGTATATATTGATTTTTTACATGCAATAGTTTCTGCTATATAAATAATACCTTGCTCGAGTCAAAGCCACATTTGCTCTTTGACAATCAGAAAGAAAACCCACTGATCCATTCCCATTGCATCTAACAGTAGACATTATTATCACGTCTTCCTCACCACCTTGAAAACCATCAACAGAGCGAATATTTACTGAAAACTTTTCGTCTGCATCTGTGCTATACGTCTTACCAAGTTTTTGCTGAATTGCAAAAACTTGTGCTTTGTACGGTGATAAGCAACCAATACGAACCTTTTGCTTTGAGGAAAGGGATTCTGTGAAAAGGTATACAATGAGAAACAATTAGAATAAACCAAAAATAGATTCTACCATGTTCCTTACGAAGTTTCTGTAACAATACTTGGTGAGATTAACAGGTAGATAGCTACAGTTACCTTTATAGAGGTTAGATACAATTTCTGCAATAACAAACACCTCGACCATGTTTTTCCTACTATGCCTGTTATCAAATTGCTCTTTCCCACTGGTCACATCAATGAATGAGTAGGAGCCGAACATGTTTCCTTTAAGAAAGCGCCTTCCATAAGCTTTTTCCCTGACATTTGGTCCATCTTTAATCTGTTTGCCATAGAACTCCTTATTCGGAAAGAAGCTTATTGAGGGATGCATCCTGTACTGAACCCCAAGAAGCTGCTTTCTGTGTCCTAATATCACTAGTCTCTCAAATAAACTCCTCCCAAAACCAGCGTTCTCACATATCTGCCCATACCAAACAAGATACAATTAAGAATGAACATCATTCTAAATTTTAACGAATAGTAAATGAGCTAACAAGGATCACGAAACCTTGCTTTGAACCATTGCTGGAAGTTGTTTCTCATCTCCAACAAGTATAGCATGGCGAAGACCAGGGAGCTGTAAGGGGATAGTGGATTCACATTCTTTTAGCTGCGCGGCTTCATCAATGATTACTAAATCAAATGGTGTCATTTCACCACTTTGCAATTTTGCTGAACTCGAGGCAGTACAGAAAATTAAGCGTGCCCATTGTAGACAAAAATTCTTAATTTCGTAGTCTTCTGTGAATTGTGGGACAGAGAATCCGTCTCGAAGGAATTTCAGTATTTCAAGGCACTCTAATCTGGTCTTATATAAATTACTGAATTTCATTGTTCCTGTTTCTCCCTTTCCATTTAAGGCTTGTTTTAAATCTTTTTTTGAAACAGAAACATTATGGATTGAAGTTTTTAGAGTTTGTAGCAGTTCAAGAACTCTAACCATGTTTTGTACTACTTCCAGCTTGAGAATAGAACTCGGCAAATGTGTGTACAGGCCTTCAGCACAATTCATTACCTGCACTCTTAATGAATCAAATTTCTTGGTCATAAATTCCTCAAATGTCCATAAAATGACACCCTCTTCCCTTTCATTTTCTTTCATTTTTTTGTTCTCATCCTTTCGTTTATCACTTTTCAACTGACTTCTTTTTTGCGAGGACTCTCGTTGCTTTGATTTTTTCTTCTTGTTTTCCCTCAAGGTACGAAAGATTTCCTTCATATATTTCTTTCTCAGTGTATCTTTCATTTTTCCATTGTCAGTCTCTGTTTCTTTGCTGCCACTCCCTTTTCCTTCTCCAAAACGAATCTTGTGCGTCTGATCCTCATTGTCATCATCGTCACTAGCGTCACTATCATCATCACCATCATCTTTTTCCTGCTTTTGCTTTTCTTTTAACAAGTATTGTCGATACTGCTCTTCGGGATCTTCGAGCAAGCTTGTGAGTGAGACTATACTAGCTGTCCACCCGGAAAATGGAGCAAAACATCCATAAAGCACAGATACACGGTAATCTAGAAACACGTCATAAAGATCTTCATGGTCGTCAATTTTCATTCGTTCGCCATTACCAAATAAAACTATGTCCCCCAGTCCATACGTATCGTATAATAGTGTACCACTTAGCAAACTCAGCAATTTTTTTGCTACTCCTATAACAGCAACATTAGTTGGTGCACAAGTCAGTGTCCTACATTTCATCCTCAACAGTGTGAATAATAACGACGAAATTGTTTTGGTTTTTCCAGTTCCCGGAGGACCCCATATTAGTTTCACATCATTTCGATGATGACATTCTCTTGTAACAATACAATCTAAGATAGCAGCTTCTTGTGAATCATCCATACCTAAAGTGCCAATGAATTTCCTTAACCTTGATATATGAATACTCCTATTTTCCACAGCTGAACATAGAGTACAATTTTCTTCTGCCTGCATGCAGTTAATTCATTTGTATAAATTATCGAGTTTGCTTCAATATATAGAGCATGTTTGGTCATTCGAAAAGTTAGTTAAACTTACTTTTAAATCACTCATTTTACCATACATTATTTTCGAAGTTGCTCTTTTCACTAACAAAACTTTTCATTTGAAAGTAAAGTCTAAACTTACCGGAGTATCCTCAACAAAGGTTTTGATGGATTTTAATGAATTTCGTGGATTTAAATAGATTACCACAAATTCCATGACAATCTCATTAAAAATGGTAGAAAATTCAAAAGATTTTGTTATATGTATTTTTAACCTTGAAATCCTCAATTGAGGACGCCTAAATTTTAATGGATTTTAAAATCCCTTACTTTCTAAAAAAATAACTTTAAAAATAGCCTAACATATATATAGTCTGATCAGTTATGTAATAATCAAGAAAGATATAATCTTCATAGATCCTACCTTTGCATCGACTTTCAGCACTGAATTAATTATCTTCATACTTTCGCCGGTCAGGTTTGGATCCAATGCCTGCCATATGCGGATATTTGTCGTCAAGTTTGTAACATAAACAGCAAAAAGTTTGTCCCTCTTTCCACCCTCTGCTTTCTCAAACACGATAGGCTTCGAAGACAGGACTGGAATTCTGAACGAACCATCGTCTTTCATGCCTTGAACTATAGCAATAGTATAAGATCTTTTAGGCCTGTCCAGATCATCAACACATTTCGGTTTTGCATCTGTCAAAGCGATTAAATCTCCAACCTCGGGTTCATATGCTTCGTCTTTCTCCTTGTGACTCAATTTTGTCAATGTTATGGTGTACAACAAATTATTGGGAAGCCGAAAATCTTTATGCGGTTTGACATCATATATTTCACATAGAGGTGCGTAGTTCAGAGTTGTGAAATTAGAGCGCAGATCAGCATGTGTTTCTTCAACAAGTGGATTGATGAATGACCGGAAATAATGTTCTGCTGATGAGAATGTCTCCGGAATCTGATCAACCTGTCAACATACATATTCTTTAGAGAGATTTTGAGAGAGAGAAAATCAAGCAAAACATAACATGAAATTGATCTCCTGCCCCCCCAATGTCCATTGGGAGAGCAGGAGATCAGGCCTGAAACATTACAATCTACTTTACCAATGCGATTTAAATCAAAATGCAAAAGGAGAGATTTGCAGTAAACAAACCTTATTCTTGTAAAGATCCTTGTTCATCACAGCAGCTGTAGACCAAGAAAATACCAAATCTATCAGTCCTTGACCTTTAACTTTTTTTTGCTTCTTCTCCACGGTGCCCATCATCTCTCCCTCAACTCTAGATTATCAAATATCACAAAACTTTAATCATGCACGAATTTATACCACAAATGATACGATAACTTAACTATGGAGGTTTCACATTGGAATGAATGAAGTTCAAAGAAAAAAGGAAACGTCCCTACAAACGACAACAGAAGTGTACGGACTTTGAAAAAGATTCCTTAAATAATAAAAAAAATGAGTAAATTTCTCATTGAGTAAAGCAGAAGGAATCTCCTTGACGAAGACTCAAGGAGTCAACCAGTACAAAGAGAGCTTCCCAGTTCCCACTAAGTTATTAAAGAGAGAGAGAAAAAAGGTCAAGTCTGCCGACTACATTTTGAATCAAACAAGGCCAATCTCTCTCTCGTATCAAAAATTCAGTAGATGCTAAGCAATACCTATTTTTTAATAGCGTGTTTGTTTCCATTAGTTCACATTACAACGAAAGGAATATTAATTTTTTTCAAGAATGCGTGGTTAAAAATGGAAAGAATATTTTTTTAAAATTTACGTATAATATTATTTTATTGGAGAATGTATGGTTGATAAGGAAAGAGAAAAAAAAATAATTATAATTTAATGAGAAATAATGGGGTCAAGCTAGGGATAAAGGTGTAAATTCTTGATTCCGAAATAAAGGATTTTTACGAGAGGTGAGAATGAATTTGCAGGATGTATGAACTCAATGGACACACTTGACCTTTTGGTTTTCCAAAGAAAAATTATGTTTTAAATTTATAACGTATTAAAATAAAAAAAAAAAGTCCAATTTGACGGTCATTTTTTTTTCGAGATGGGAGAATGAATTTGCAGAAGGAATGAGTTCAATGGTCACTTGACCTTTTGGTTTTCCAAAGAAAAATTTGATTTCCATGTTCTTCATTTTTATTTTATGTTTTAAATTTATAGCGTATTAAAATAAAATTAGAAAAAAAAAAAAGTCCTATTTGACAGTCATTTTTTTTAAGAATGAGTTTTTGAATAATGCGTAGTTAAAATTTAGGAAAATTTTTGAATTTACGTGAAAAATATTTTTTTGTGAAAATGTGTGATTAGAAATGAGTATTAGAAAAAAAAAATGTTTGAAAGAATGTCTACCAAACACAGGATAAAAAAGTAAATGAGACGGGGACATAAAGATTTTCTTTTAATCATGTCCCGCCTTCGGAAATTTTAGGTCGGCGAGGATGGCCCCGGCACCACTCGTCATGTTGCCATCTTTAAAATTAATTGAGTCACTTGATACTTGATAGTAAAGCAAGTCCAGTTTTTTAAATTACATAGAACTCAACACTTAAGTTGTACTCAATTGAGATTTTGATGAATTTTAAAAAGCTTTCTAAATTTAGGTATCTGCAATTAAGATTTTAATGAAATCTATTCAAATTTAGGTTTCCTCGGTAACTAGTAAATTTATAATGATTTTATTAATATAGAAATCTTAAAAGGTTTGGATGGATTTCAAACTTTAAAAAATATATAATGAAATCTTTTGAAATTTCGCCATTTTTAATAAGATTTTTATGGAATTTATGAAAATTTATTCAAATTCACGAAATTTATTAGAATTTACAATCTATTAAAATCTTAATTAAAGACACCTCATTAAGTAATTACATCAAATGATATTTTCTATAGTTTGACACAGTTCCATTTGTTTCTGATTTCAGGAGAACTGAATCGAATCATGAACCAATGATTTTTTAATAATGGAACCAAATGATTTTTTTTTAAGATATGGAACCAAATGGAACTGAATAGTTCGGTTCTGGTTTGATTTGAATTAGTATTGTTCGGTTCTAGTTTCATTTCTTAGCTCCTGTTTGACACACATTCTTTCAAAATTCATTTTCAACTACTCATTTTTCAATAAAATAATATTTTCTATTACATCAATAACTTTTCTTTACTTCTTAACCACATATTTCTCATCATATCACTATTTAAAATATATTATTTCCATCAAACACGCCCTTAAGCTTTCTGACCACCATATACATAAATTCGTAATATATATCTAAATAAAAAATAAACACCAAACATTCATGAAGTTCAAATTATATCAATCATCAAAATCATATAAGTCCAAACTAGCAAACAAAATATTAATCAAATCGGATTTCATTCTTATACAAAAGATTGTTTAATAAATATTAGCAATAATTCACTATTAATTGTAGAAAATTTGACCGCATACCCCTATAATAAATGATAGATTATGCAAAACTTTTCCGCTTTTACAAACAACTATTAAATGTTTAATACTCTATGGATGTTTATTGTATTTTCCTCTATTTGTGTAAAACACAAATAATTCATCAAACAATTTCATTTTTTGATCTTGAAAGAGTTTTTTCAATCAACGTGATGAAGAACGATACCAACGTGTCTCAACGTTTGATTCTAGTCCTACCAGAACCAAATGGTTCTAAATTCAAAAAAAACCAAAACCATTAGAGTATGTTCTCTTTACTGTTTTTAAACCATTTTCAATTTTCAGTTTTCGAAAATACTGAAAATACTTTTACTTACCTATGTTCAAAAACGAATTCTAGAACGAGTTTAAAATTTACAAAGAAAACAAAAAAATGTCAAAAAAAAGTCATTTTGGCTGTTTTCAGTTAAAACCAAGCCAAAACTTCAAAAAAAAAATTTATTTTTGAAAACAATTTTTCAAAATGATAAAAAGAACGCGTTTTCAGCAATTTCAAAATGAACGTTCAAAACACAAAATCCAAAATGAATTCAAAACTCAAAACTGAAATACGAAGAGAATGTCCCCTTAATTTTTTGGTAGAATCAAACCGAACCATTCGATTTAGTTTGATTTGATTTGATCTGAACATTTTGTACATCCCTAACATTTTTCTTAAAAGAGGGGGTAAAATGCTCAAAACTCATTCCAAGAACCCAAATTTTATATTTTATCAAAGCCTTATGAATTGTTAGATTTTTATATTGATCAAAAATGGCCTAAATCGAACCACTCCTTAGCTTTCTTGAAGAGGAAGGGAAAGGCAACCACCGCCCCGCACGTTTCGTATCTCGAATTTTTTTTTTTTTAAATTTTTAATATTTGTCAATGAAAATCATATATAAAAAATATAAAAACTATTATAAAATTAAGAGGAAGAGATAATAGTATAAAAGAATTGAGAAATAGTCAAAATTCTTATGTATTTTTTGATAATAAAAATCTTGTATTTATAAGGTATATTCTGTACTGCAGTGACACAGCTATCATTCACAAATAGTATTTAATTTAAAATATTCCTCTTGAATAAATTCCGCCTCTAATTTCCAATACATTGGTACATTTGATATTAGGGAAATGATGGATGTACATCCGGGTGTCCATAATGGACACCTGGCGGCTCCCTATTGGAGGGTGTGTCGGTGTAAATTTATTGCAGTTTTTGCACGACGTGTACTAGAAAGATTGATCAAAATTTGTGAGAGATTTTGATGAATTTTAAAAAACTTTCTAAATTTAGGTATCTGCAATTAAGATTTTAATGAAATCTATTCAAATTTAGGTTTCCTCGGTAACTAGTAAATTTATAATAATTTTATTAATATAGAAATCTTAAAAGGTTTGGATGGATTTCAAACTTTAAAAAATATATAATGAAATCTTTTGAAATTTCGCCATTTTTAATAAGATTTTTATGGAATTTATGGAAATTTATTGAAATTCACGAAATTTATTAGAATTTACAATCTATTAAAATCTTAATTAAAGACACCTCATGAAGTAATTACATCAAATGATATTTTCCATAGTTTGACACAGTTCCATTTGTTTCTGATTTCAAGAGAACTGAATCGAATTATGAACCAATGATTTTTTAATAATGGAACCAAATGATTTTTTTTAAGATATGGAACCAAATGGAACTGAGTAGTTCGATTCTGGTTTGATTTGAATTAGTTTTGTTCGGTTCTAGTTTCATTTCTTAGCTCTTGTTTGACACACATTCTTTCAAAATTCATTTTCAACTACTCATTTTTCAATAAAATAATATTTTCTATTACATCAATAACTTTTCCTTACTTCTTAACCACATATTTTTCATCATATCACTATTTAAAATATATTATTTCCATCAAACACGCCCTTAAGCTTTCTGACCACCATATCCATAAATTCGTAATATATATCTAAATAAAAAATAAACACTAAACATTCATGAAGTTCAAATTATCAATCATCAAAATCATATAAGTCTAAACTAGCAAACAAAATATAGTCAAATCAGATTTCATTCTTATACAAAAGATTGTTTAATAAATATTAGCAATAATTCACTAAATTAATTGTAGAAAATTTGACCGCATACCCCTATAATAAATGATAGATTATGCAAAACTTTTATAATCCGCTTTTACAAACAACTATTAAATGTTTAATACTCTATGGATATTTATTGTATTTTCTTATATTTGCGTAAAACACAAATAATTCATCAAACAATTTCATTTTTTGATCTTGAAAGAGTTTTTTCAACTAACGTGATGAAGAACGATACCAACGTGTCTCAACGTTTGATTCTAGCCCTACCAGAACCAAATGGTTCTAAATTCAAAAAAACCAAAACCATTAGAGTATGTTCTCTTTGCTGTTTTCAAACCATTTTCAATTTTCAGTTTTCGAAAACACTGAAAACACGTTTACTTACCTATGTTCAAAAACGAATTCTAGAACGAGTTTAAAATTTACAAAGAAAACAAAAAATGCCAAAAAAAATCATTTTGGCTGTTTTCAGTTAAAACCAAGCCAAAACTTCATTTTATTTTTTTGAAAACAATTTTTCAAAATGATAAAAAGAACGCGTTTTCTGCGATCTCAAAATGAACGTTCAAAACACAAAATTCAAAATGAATTCAAAACTCAAAATTGAAATACGAAGAGAACGTCCCCTTAATTTTTTGGTAGAATCAAACCGAACCAATCGATTTAATTTATTGAACACGACGGGTAATTATTCGACCAGCTAAAAATGTTGTACCAATAAGCCATATATACCGAAAGCTGGAGGCTAGAACTTACACTGGGTAGTTGTCGACGTTCAAGAGATCCATCAGATAGCTTTCACCAGAAAAGATGATAACGGTGAAGATAATGAGGAATGAAGAAGGGAGTAAAGCTATGAATGAAATCATCCTTTAATATATGCATAAGATTTGAGCGCGAAAAACGAATAGGCAAAGTTTTGAAATTTCGAAAACAATCATTATGGCGGTCATATCCTTTCTCGCACTAAGGTAATTATAGCTTCTGAAAAGTTATCGCACGCTAAACGCACGAGTAATTTAGAAACCTAATCCGATTGCCCACTATAGTAGCACCACATGTATCTGACAAGAAATCATAGTTTGTTGTACCAATATAGTTAGTATGTCGCATTCCTTGATTTAAATTTGGCATAGTGATACGATAGGTGATTGATGAATGGTTGATGTTTACACGTAAGTGCACTCGCAAACAATAAACAATTGAATTGCAAGTAGGGGTTTGATGATGCTGGCTAGGTAATCAATCAGATGTGGGAATTGGTAGAAGTTTATGTAGATTCCATGGGTCTAATTGTGATGAACTGACTCTAGTGGATGAACAATCTCATTTCCTTCCAAATCAATCACTTGCAACCTCTCTCCAAAAAATTATCCCCAAGAAAACTCTAAACCTAATAGAAATCAACACCAACCACCTGCCAAAACCTGTTTATGCTAGTTAAAAATCCACACCAATATCAATTTTTATTTCCTAGCTCCGTCAACTTTTTTGTTTTTTCTTGGGCAGAATATGGAATTTTTTTCATGCAATCGGCACACAAAGAAAAAAGAGAGAACAAAATAAATGCAACTGCACGGAGCATTATTCTTAATTGAAAGTAAACCTCCAACTTTCAATACGTGATGAATTTTACAAATAAGTATACATTAAAATTTTCATTTCTATTCTTCTACTCATTTTTAACCACACATTCTTCAATAAAATAATATTTTTCATCGCATCCATAACTTTTCCTTCTTTTTCAACCACACATTCTCCATCAATCTACTATTCCAGAATACAGTCTTCCAAAATAATGTGGCTCAAACACACCTTAAATCTCATTTTCTTCTTTGTTATATTTTGTGAAGACGACGCTTAACCTAACATGGGTGAAAACACTTGGAGACACGGGCTGGGAAAGTATCACCCCACATTAAATAATTCAAAACTCTACATGTAAATTTTGAAAAAAATTATATATGTATATTTTGTCTCCTAAATTTTTTTTGCCTGCCAACATAAAGATTTTGGCTCTGCCACTACTTTGAGCGTGTTTGTCATATTGAACAATCGATAAAGACCTTATACATCGCTATTTTTCTCAATTGAACATACAAAATTAGAAGAAAAAAAATTAATGACAAAAAAATTTAGGCCCTATCTGGCATGGATTTTCATAATTGATTATTTGACCGTTTGCAAGGAAGCTAGGTCCCACCTGTGAGTGAAATGGTCAAAAATGACAGCTAAGATGGTCAGATTATTGCTTTTTTGGGTAGTTTAACGGCTGAAATTCTGCTTAAAATCATTGTCAGACAGGTTCCTAATATGCAGTCATTTGTTATTTGTAAAATTTATAATTGAGAGTAACTCTTGCTATGAAAATTATTATTGTAACTCCTATAATATAATCAACAATTTTTTTCTTGATTGTAGCTTGTGCCATAAAAACATATTTTTATAACTTCTGCAATAAATCTATTCCTAAAATTCTTACTATGATTTGACTCCACAAATTATTCCGTAACGGCTATATTCATTGCCCCCTGTCAAATTTGAATCTGTTCTCTCACCCTTCGTCTAACCCCACCCCCTTCAAAAAGTCACTTTTTTCTTTCTTTCAAACAAGTGGTTTCTTGTTCTTGAACATTGTACCCCCATTTATCTCTCTTTCGTTCCTCTACAATTTGATTTTGGGTTGTCTCTCTCTCTTGCTCTACTTTTTATTTTTTAATCTGATTATTGACTTTTCAGTTTGCCGTGAGCGAAAATGGGAAGTTGTTTAAGCAAGAAAAGCACTTCTTCTTCTTCTTCTCCTGGTCCAATTTTAAAGCCACAAGCACAGATGTCCAATAATCAATTGGAGAAAAAGAAGGCAGAAGAAGAAATTGTGAAAAAACATAATTTTGTTACGAACCGGAAGAGCCACGAAGTCGAAAGGCAGTCTGAAGAGGAGAAAAATGAAGTACGAAAGGCCACAGAAGTAGTCGAAATGGGGAAAAAATCGGGCCCGAGTAATGAAATAAATGGTGAATTAGGTAATGGGAAAGGTGTCATAATGGCAACTCCGGTGAGGACCTCGAGTTGTACTAAAGAAGAGGTGGATGCTATTTTGATACAATGTGGAAGGCTTAGCAGGAATTCTTCAACCGGGAAGGCCGGGCTTTCCGGGTCCGGTTCCGGTGTGTCATCAGAAAATGCTGGTAATTTTCAAAGGGGAAGAAAGTACTCTGGTTCAAAAAGGAGTTTTGATTTTGATAACGAAAATGGTGCTGATCGAGACAATGTTGCTGATGGTGACTGTGATGGTGTGATGAGGGGGAAAGAGCAACGCCATAGACCAAGCCAGCGCCAGTCCAGGACTGGCGGATCCGCCTCTAAGGGGCGGCGGAGGACTCCCAGTCGAGAAAGAGACCAGGCGGCGCAGCAGCGTTCCGGCAGCAAAGAAAGAGGTGAGAGTGGAGGTGGAAGGAGGGTAAGTAGATCTCCTGGTAGAAGATCTGAATCTCCAACTACTACCTCTAATGGTGCTAATTTGTCGGCTGCAAATTCTAATAATGGCAGTTGTAGGCCGGGAAAGATGGTTTCCGTGCCTGCCACAGTGTCGTCTTTGGCAATGGATAAGAGTACTAATGCAGGTCCTGGCGGTGGTGGTGGTTCGGAGCCTAATTCGACTACAGCTGTTAAAAGGATCCAAGTAAAGAAAACTGCTGGTGTGGATTCCACTGTGGGTTCGAGGAGTGCTGCTTCACCTCGTAATCGATCCCCTGCTCGGGCTAATATCAAGGGGTCGAACGAGAATCAGAATGTCAATTCCTGTCAAAACCAGCCCGTATCCCTTAGCCAAAGCAATTCAAGAAAGGCAGAGCAATCTCCTTATAGAAGAAACCCTCTTAGTGAGATTGATACCAACATTGTTATGGAACAGATGCCTTTTCCTGCAGGAGTTAAACCTGCTAACAACATTCTGTCACAGGTATGCATATTTTTTATCAAAGTAACTATATTCGAAAAAAATTTGTAGTATTCCCAGAGTAAGGAGTACTCAGTACTGGTGCCACTTTCGTATTGACATGTGTATTAAATAGATAGTACTGTGTTATGCTCTAGGAGTACTGCCCCCCTTCTTCGTGGTTGTTAGTTTCTTGATTGAAGAACGGGGAATCAACTATCTAGTTGAAAGGAAATTGTTTGATGATAATTCACATGATAACACTGTTGAGTTTAAACTCCGAACGAAAGTATTTTATTGATATAAATCAATTATACATACAGGATCACTCAATAATATTTTATACACTCAAATAAGTACTCACACACCAATAATATTTTTCTCTCTCACGCACAACACAACACTCTTTCTTTCCACAATCCACTGTGTTTTTCTCTTGCTGCTCACTCCTCTCTTCTCACTTCCCAAAATGCAAAGGCTAAACACACGCAATATATTGTCAGCGGAGGAGACTTCAACAAAATTCTAGATAAATCCTTCAATGGCGGTGGGGGCTGGAAAGCTCTAGAATGAAGGTGAATTTTTTTTCTTCTTCTAGAGCTGACAAGTGGAAAAATCTAAAATCTTTCCAAAAGTCGATGATGATCTTCAATTCTCCCCATCAATACCGACTTTTCATTTTAATTCTTTTCTTTTTAGCCTCGTCCAGCTTTGCCTGAAATTTGACAAGTTTTGAAGCGATCGGTCATTCGTTCAACGCATTATCGACTTCAAATACATCTGGCTCTTTTATAATTTTATTTTCATCTATTTTTAAGTTAGTAAACTTGATACTTGATTTCTCGTTTGTATTTGACTTCCTTATTTGTGGTTGTAAGTTTGTACGTACCTCAAACACTTGTTGACTCGGTCGTATATCCTCTGGTGCTGTCTGATGCACACTCGTTTGACAAGGATTTTGTATTGCATCAGTAAACTCCTTCTCATCACTCGATTCTTGTACATTTGTTTCCTTAGGATTTGGTTGTGTTTCTGTGATCTCCTCTTACAATTTGTCGTCTATTTCTTTTGAATATGGAAGCTCAACCCACTACGGTGTCTTCCTAACATATTCTTCTTCAAGCACTTCTTCCGAATCTGGTAGTTCCTCTCTCTGTAGAGTCCACCAAGTAGACCCTTCATGAATTATGATGTCCTTTCACGAATCATCGATCCAATCATCTTCTTCTGCTTCATTGAGCCAATCATCTTCACAATTCATTTGTTTAGGCAGGACCACTACCAACGCTAATTCATCCTTTAAACTTGAATTTGATTTATTTTCTTGAGCCTGTTCAATTTCTATTGTAGATGCCTCAACATCACGTTCTTCTTCATTATTGTAATTCTCTTCCTTGTTGAGCTCCCCATCTCTGATAGCTTCCTTCAATCCGTCCTCTAGATTTACCATTTTTTAATTCTTTATTACTCTGTTGACAGGGTCGTCCTCTTCTTTTAAAGCTATATAGTGCTTCTTCCTCTTCTTTCTTATTTGAGACCCCTAACATTTACTTGGTCAACTCTTCTTGGTTGGCCAACAAATTTTCGAGATTGACTAATGAAAGTTGTATTGCAGCGATGAATCCTCTAAATTCGGGTCTCAGACCATGTAATTATTCTTTTTATTCTAGACTCCAAAATCTTATTCGAAAAATCTAATTCTGAAATTTCGCGACAAAAGGATTGACTTACCGTTAATTATCCTTGAGTTATCGAGAGCAGCTCATTTTCCAACAATTGCAATTTTCTTGAGAATAGTGTGGCTAAAGTGTCTCATGCTTTCTTTGATGTAGTCTTGTCTCTTATATACTCCAGTAATTCTTCCTCGATTGTCGTCTATATGACGAACATGGCATTGTCCGCTTTAATTCTCCGTTTCTTCAGAGGTCCGGCTCCTCTGGTAGCATCACGCCACTTCCCCAACTACTTCCCACAAGTTTTGCTCTCGGAGATATGATTCTATACAAGTTTTCCTTGTGGCGTAGTTCTGATTATTGAGCTTCTTTACTCCACATACTGCTTGTAGGTCGCTCATCGTGACTTGACATACATCTTCGTTATCAAGCAAGTTTTACAAAAGTTTCACAATTTCTTTTTGTGCACGAACTCAAGAATCCCAAAAAAATGAGTCCCTACCCGCATACTAAATTATTGAATTTAAACCCAAAAAGAAAATATTTTTATTGATATAAATCACTTGCACACAACACTCTTTCTTTCCACAATCCATTCTGTGTTTCTCTTGCTTCTCACTCATCTCCTCTCACTTCACAAAAATGCAAAGGGTAAACACACGCATATATACTAAGCTATTGTCAGTGGAGGAGACTTCAACAAAATTCTAGATAAATCCTTCAATAGCGGTGGAGGCTGGAAAGCTCTAGAATGGGGGTGAATTTTTTTTCTTCTTCTTCTAGAGCTGGCTGCAAGTGGAAAAATCTAGAATCTTCCCAAAAGTCAGTGATGATCTTCAAACACCTCTATTAGCTTGTTTTGAACCACCTCGTTTAAAAGTTTAAGCAACCAGATTCTTTATTATTTATGAAAAGCCTAACATTTGCATAGTTCTTTTCATAAATGAGTGGAGGTAAGACTTGAACTTGAGGCTTCTCTGTTGAATCACCTCCTCTAAGAGTTTGAGCTGACGGAGGGAACTGATGTATCTGTTGAAATTGTATTGTACAGAAAGAACTTGGAAATGCTTAGTTGCAACTTCTTTTACTTTTTGAGTTAATCTGAGAAATTTGTGTGGATGTTGAATTAGATGAATGATAAGAAGACAAAAAGCCTTTGTTTCCTCAAATGCAACGTATTGTCTGGCATAAACTGAAAGTTTCNTGTGGTGTCCGTAAACCCAACACACCTCTATTAGCTTGTTTTGAACCACCTCGTTTAAAAGTTTGAGCAACCAGATTCTTTATTATTTATGAAAAGCGTAACATTTGCATAGTTCTTTTCATAAATGAGTGGAGGTAAGACTTGAACTTGAGGCTTCTCTGTTGAATCACCTCCTCTAAGAGTTTGAGCTGACGGAGGGAACTGATGTATCTGTTGAAATTGTATTGTACAGAAAGAACTTGGAAATGCTTAGTTGCAACTTCTTTTACTTTTTGAGTTAATCTGAGAAATTTGTGTGGATGTTGAATTAGATGAATGATAAGAAGACAAAAAGCCTTTGTTTCCTCAAATGCAACGTATTGTCTGGCATAAACTGAAAGTTTCATTGAACTGTTATCCGCTGCCATGATATGTCAAGATTTTAAGTGACAGGATTCGAAGTTTCATTAAATACTGATCCATGAAACTCTATATATTATGAAAAATGGCTATAGTTTCATAGGTAACTTCCAAGTGGTGTTCAGAACTAATATGATTTTTTATGCTTCGAAGTTGTTGTCTAGACATCATATGATTTCATGTCATTTAGAATGACTAATAATTTTTAATTTACTTCAACTTAAAAGAGTTCTTGGATACATCTTACAAATAACCTGGTGCTTGTAGGTTGTTACGGAGGCAAATGCAGAAAATACAAGAGCTGAGCACAAACTTAGAAGCAAGAAAATCGATCACAATCTAGGGAATTGCAAAGCCAAGGAGCAGCCGCAGTTGATTGCAGAAGACAGTAAGGGACTACAAGGAGTTACAGGCAATTTTTCGTTAAAAAAGGTACCTTCGGGGCCTGAAAACCTTAAACCTCAGACAATGACGAGAAGCAGATCCTTAAGAGAATCTCAAGACCTAGACAACAAACCTGAAACTCCGCTAAATCCTACTCCATCGTACACTGCACTCTTGCTTGAAGATATCCAAAACTTCCACCAAAAGAACCCCCCGAACCCCGGCTTTACTCTCCCACCTAGTGTTACTAAAGCCTGCTCTATTCTTGAAGCAGTTGCTGACCTTAACTCGAGTACTGGTTCCAACTTGTTCAGTACTTCCTTGGACACAATGCGAAACCCCACTGCTGAGCGTTTTGTTCAGAGTGATAAGAAGACAAGATTAGAAACCAAGAGGGACCCCATTGTGGAATCTGAGGTGGTGGCTAATGACGATTTGATGCAGCCAAGCTTTCACAAATACATAACTGTAAGAAGGGGTATGGTGACAGGGGATGAAGACTTTGAAGAGCAAGAATCATCAGGCAGCAATAGCTTTGTGGGCAGTCAGGAACACTGGCTTTCTTCTTCGTGGGAGCCAAATTCTGTTGATTCAACTGATCATTCGAATTCTATAACGTCACGTAGCAGGCAGAATAATCGTACTCCACTGGAGGCACGCCATATCTTAGGACACCAACATACTGATACTGGAATTGGACATGGCAGAGTTGGATCAAGAGATCTTCACACGCCTAGAGCTGCTGCTTCAAGATGAATATGTAGATGGTTGCAACTCTACTCATTCGTAGGATGTTTCTTTCACCAGTTCTATTCTTGTTAACTGGGAAGTTTGATGGTACATTTTGAACAATGTTTGAAGTGGATTAAGTTTGTTTTTGGGTTGGTCACTTACATTCTTTGCTGCATTTGGTCACTTTACATAAATGTTGGTTAATTAGTTCTTTTTATTGCCCATTAAGTGTAGAGAATAGAGGATTTCTCCATAGAGGAAATTGAAATATAAATATTTACCGGGACTGTATAAAAAGAAAAAAAGATATTGTTCGATTGAACGAGTATCTCAATCCTTAGTGTTGTTCTTGAATTTTGCCGTGTGAACGCAATTTTAATCGAGAAGGGGGTGTAATTGTGATAAATTTGATAAAATCGATCTATTTTCTGAAATTCAACAAAATTCAATTGGTCATGGATATAATAAAGTGCAGCCCTTGCATTCGAGTAAAATAGAAATGTTAAAAATTTTATTTCGAGAAATAAATCTATTTATTAATAATAATCTCTATACAGATGGGTAAAAAATAGTTTGACACAATGGGACTTTAAGCATAGAAAATTAATGGTAAAAAGTTTAAAAAGTGATACTAAAACATGGGCCTTTACAAGACTAGCCCATAAGAAGATGGGCCCATTATAAATTTGATCCAGCCCTCTTCTTTCCTCCATTTTATTGCTCAGTGTGTGGCAACTGCTTTAGTTCAGCTTTTCCAGCACACGAACCAGTTTTACGGTAAAAGTTCGCACTTCTTCTCCCGGCGGATTAATTTTCTTCTCTAGGTGTGAAGGAGATGTATTGTATTTTTATTTCAAATTGTGCCGAAATCTGCTCCTTTTTTTATGTAATGTGATTATACAGATTAGGTTTTACAGATATTAGTCTTGTTCCTGAGAATTGAAAAGAAGACATCGTTCGATTTTACGAGTGTCTCAATCCTGCAGTAATATTTTTCCTATTTCGGATTTTTTTTCTTGAATGTTCTAATGCTGCCAGTCCAGAAGTATAATTACTGTTGATATATTTTGTTTGCGTCTGTATGCGGTGGGGCTCTGCGTTCAACTATTTTGGAGACTTTTTTTGGATATTTACGTTCTTAATGTGTATTATATGTGAATGGTGGTAAGAAATTAGTTTCTCGCAACTATTTCTTAACTTTGAGCCATAAACCTACTGGTGGGGTAAGTAAAAAGGAAATTTCTTTTACCTGTGTTTCCCTAGTAATTCAATCTAGTTCATTTTCTAGGTATTGTTGAAAATATAAGGAAATATACTTAGTATATGAATTATGAACGTTAATAGTGTAGGCAAATATTCCCTAGATCTATGTTTCCCAATCGACTTATTGCTTGTTTTAACTTTTAATTAAACAGAACGTGTGGCTACTACATACTCATGATTCTTGTCAGACCTTGATTTGGACCTCTGGAAGTTGATTATGACCAGTGAAACTGTGATAACTATTTGAGGTCCCGTCTGATAATGTACTTGACATGCAACAAGACCTCTAGTAATTAGGGATTGTTAAACTTGAAAGAATGATTGAAAATGATTGTTGAAAGTAGCTTCATTCTAAGAGCTCATGAGTCATGAGGTACCGTCTGATAATGTACTTGGCATGCAACAAGACCTCTAGTAATTAGGGATTGTTAAACTTGGAAGAATGATTGAAAATGATTGTTGAAAGTAGCTTCATTCTAAGAGCTCACGAGTCATGAGGGGAACTTTTCTCCGGTTAAACTTATTTTAGAATCGCAATAATTAATATCATTTCTTGATTCCCATAGTCTGTTTCATCCACTTCTTCATAGTCACTATATGTTGCCTCGAAAGCAAAATGGAAAAGTTATTTATCCTCAAAGTTCTATTAGTTCTCATTTTTAATAGGTCTAATTTGAGACAGTTTCTTTTTCTTTCTCTGAGTTTTATCTTCTGGCTGGTTCAGATTTTTAGAATTGTAAAATGACTATTAACTAGTTTGATTTTCATTGAAGCAGGCTTTGCAAAAGTCCAATCATCAGCAACTTAAAAAAAGAATCGTTGCCTATTTGTATTTGAGATCAGAAGATGTCTACTGGGCTTGGACTTGAGAATCTTGTTGACCGTATGCAATCTTAAACCTATTCTGATCCAAGACCGATATATAATGTTATCTCTTTCGCGTGTTCTTTTTAGGAATTACCGTTGTTTATAATCTGGATATTATAGTGCTAATCTACTACATGAATGGAGTAGTGTTTATTATGCTCCCCCTTGGCCTCCCCTTAACTCTATGGAGATTTTGAATAGTTATTAAGTACCTCAATTAGATTCTTTGTCGTAACATCCTGCTGGCAAACTGTGTTAGGGATAGCATCTTAAAACATTGTAGTCTTCGATGTAATGACCTGCAAAGCTGAAGTGTTAAAGATATTTTATTTCTTCTCAGTCAAAGTCTAAATAGCTGTGAGTAAATTCCATTTGATACAATATCTTTGATTGACTGATATAAAAGCAACTACCTCCACGAGGCAGGCTTTGGCTCATTGTGGAAAATCCCCCATGGCTGCCTCTGATAAGGCAGAAGTACTTCCTCCAGCAATTATATTTCCTGCACTGTCAAATTACTGGCTTGGCCTGAACCGAATGAGGTGTCATAGTTTATTTTTAAACTCTAGAGAACTGGGGTATACTGCATCTTTTATGTAGTTTATAAGCATTTCAATATCCTGTCTCTCTTTACCCACTCGAATTTATGTTCTTGACAAGTAATTTGCTTCCGATGACATCTCCGTTTTATGCCTTTTTTTGGTTCCTTGTGATTCTCAGAAACAATTTCAGTGATAACAAATGATGGGCGAAATATAGTGGTGAGCCTTTAGGTTTGAGCTGCAATAATTGAATGTTTGGTAGTGAAATCTTTTCTTTTGCTAAACAACCAATTCTTCTTGCAGGGAATTCTGAAAGGTTTTGACCAGGCTACTAATATAATTCTTGATGAGTCTCATGAACGGGTGTATTCCACGAAGGTCTGTTCCTAATCTCCTACAAGTATCAAACATGTATTTTGTACAGCATTGCTCTCTATTAGAAAGTCTAAGCTACTCTCGATATAGATTTTACTGAATGAAAAGAATTCAGTGAATAACATGTATCCATCCTATCTTTTCAGGTAGATTTATGCTAGAACATTATGACATTCCAGAATTAACAATTTGGGCTTATCCCATCCTATGACATGTTGAGGAAATGTATGTTGTATGTTAGAAGTTTAAAACATAGAATGTATAGGACATGCCTCGAGGAAGTGTCCATCATGAAAAAATTTAGTAAGTATATCAAAAATAGATCACATCACGTGGCATGTGTCTGAGGTCTGTGCTTCACATGTAGTGAATGTGGGTGGAACTTGTTAAATGCTAACCTCCCTGCTCTTGTAGTTGTAGACCTTTGTGTTATATGCACCTTCAAGTTGAATATTAATCAATTCTTGTCATTTCTTCATGTTATATCTTTTATTTTCTTATGCCCCTGTTTGTCTCCGTTTAAAACAAAAGTCTTTAATTCTCATATTCATTTTCAACTACACATTCACAGAATAAAATATTTTGCACGTTAACCCAAAAAATTTCCCTACTTTTTAACCAAGAATTCTCCGAAAAAATCACTATTCAAAACATCATTTTTTTGGAAATAATGGCCATCAAACAGGGGCTATATGTATTTTAGTTCAATATTAACAGGGCATTGTGTTGTTCCATAAGGTTGATTTTCTCGTAATACAATTGATCCCAGTTCTGAATTGTAGGAAGGTGTACAGCAACTTGTGTTGGGTCTCTACATCATCAGGGGAGACAACATGTACTATTTTTTCTTTGCCATCTGCGTATCGTTCATAATTCTTTTATGTGTGACTAATATCTGTAGTTTTTTGCAAGCCGTCTTCTGATTGTTCTTACCTTGCAGAAGCATTGTTGGAGAACTAGATGAAGAGCTAGATGCAAGCTTGGACTTGTCACAATTGAGAGCTCATCCTCTGAAGCCAGTTATACATTGATTTGTAACATGATGTGAGCATGTAGTGTCTAAAAATTCTTTAGATTGGAAGCTAGAAAATACACCCAAAACGCAGGGGATTGGTGGGTGAGATGAAAAAAANGACCAGGCTACTAATATAATTCTTGATGAGTCTCATGAACGGGTGTATTCCACGAAGGTCTGTTCCTAATCTCCTACAAGTATCAAACATGTATTTTGTACAGCATTGCTCTCTATTAGAAAGTCTAAGCTACTCTCGATATAGATTTTACTGAATGAAAAGAATTCAGTGAATAACATGTATACATCCTATCTTTTCAGGTAGATTTATGCTAGAACATTATGACATTCCAGAATTAACAATTTGGGCTTATCCCATCCTATGACATGTTGAGGAAATGTATGTTGTATGTTAGAAGTTTAAAACATAGAATGTATAGGACATGCCTCGAGGAAGTGTCCATCATGAAAAAATTTAGTAAGTATATCAAAAATAGATCACATCACGTGGCATGTGTCTGAGGAGTGTCTGTGCTTCACAGGTAGTGAATGTGGGTGGAACTTGTTAAATACTAACCTCCCTGCTCTTGTAGTTGTAGACCTTTGTGTTATATGCACCTTCAAGTTGAATATTAATCAATTCTTGTCATTTCTTCATGTTATATCTTTTATTTTCTTATGCCCCTGTTTGTCTCCGTTTAAAACAAAAGTCTTTAATTCTCATATTCATTTTCAACTACACATTCACAGAATAAAATATTTTGCACGTTAACCCAAAAAATTTCCCTACTTTTTAACCAAGAATTCTCCGAAAAAATCACTATTCAAAACATCATTTTTTTGGAAATAATGGCCATCAAACAGGGGCTATATGTATTTTAGTTCAATATTAACAGGGCATTGTGTTGTTCCATAAGGTTGATTTTCTCGTAATACAATTGATCCCAGTTCTGAATTGTAGGAAGGTGTACAGCAACTTGTGTTGGGTCTCTACATCATCAGGGGAGACAACATGTACTATTTTTTCTTTGCCATCTGCGTATCGTTCATAATTCTTTTATGTGTGACTAATATCTGTAGTTTTTTGCAAGCCGTCTTCTGATTGTTCTTACCTTGCAGAAGCATTGTTGGAGAACTAGATGAAGAGCTAGATGCAAGCTTGGACTTGTCACAATTGAGAGCTCATCCTCTGAAGCCAGTTATACATTGATTTGTAACATGATGTGAGCATGTAGTGTCTAAAAATTCTTTAGATTGGAAGCTAGAAAATACACCCAAAACGCAGGGGATTGGTGGGTGAGATGAAAAAAAGAGAGAAACATTCTGGGAAAAGACCATATGAATGGAGTTCTGCAGTTTGTAACTACCGTGTACCTTTTTTTAAGGATGTGAAAATTCTTGGTTTGAGTTTGCAACCCCTGTTCTATGATTTGTGTTTTCTACTTTCGGTTAATGAATATAGGAAAACTCGTATGAAGGAACGATTGGATTTTTATCAACTCCGAGTTTATTGCTAGTGACGATGAATAAAAAATTTACAGCAAGCTTAGTACAAAGACCACTTCGGATTCATTTATTTTAAGAAATGATTTATCATAACACAAGTACTGAATTAATTTGTAGCAATTTTTACTTTAAATTCTTTAATTGAAACACTTATCAACAGATTTTTTTCGATGCACGTATTTTGTAGGATAGTATATGAATCTCTATAGAGGAAATTCGACGTGAAGTCTCTTGTTCATTTTGGTTTTTGTAGTTTCTTTTTGAAGCTCATCGTGAATTCATTTCAATCTTTTAATTGTGGAAGCTTTGATAATAATTGTTTGCATATCAACGTGTCTTTTGAATTAAAGAATCGAGATTAGTTGAGCACAATGCCTTGGAACAGATTTGAATAATAAATTACTGTTGAATTTTCAGAGACTATCTTGTCTTGAATAGAAAATTGGACTAATTTAGAGGCATATCATTGAACATTATTATAGGCCGAATTAGAAAGTCAGGATGTTAAGTTGTGAAATCTAATTATTGCAATTGTGGGGAGTCTGTAGGCGAAATTTCAAACTCGTAAATTCGATTTTGTCCTAATTTGTCTTATAAATAGGAAGTTATTATTAAGGTTTAATTATGATTATTAAAAAGAGAGATGTACAAATTCCTTTGTAAATTTCTTTTTTTACACAGTGAATTAATATAGCGACGGAGAGAACGCAGTCTCTCATTAAAACGAACCTCTATTGCTCTTGCATGTCCTTGTGTGTGTGTGTGTCTGTATTTTTTTTTATTATTATTATTTTTTTTTTTACAATTTAATTGTTTTCGGTGGTATAGAGTTAGAGTTTCTATTCTCAACACAAGATATGAAAAAAAATAAAATAAAAAATTGTCCAATATTAAGCATAGTGTGGTTTAGTGCTTGTACCGAACGACCACAATTTAGTCTTAAGAATTTGCATCCTGCAATTTAATCAACCTTCGCCGTCGAATTAAGTGCATATTGATCTTTTTAACCAAAGAAGACCAGTNAATAAAGAGATTCGTCGTTCATCACCCTACTTTACCATATTGGTAACGAACTCAAACAAACGGGTGCTTTTCTCCCCGACTATGGATCCCATACTGCCTAGTGCCTCCATTAATTGAAAATCCATACCCCCAATTGCTACGAGAATACCATTTAGTTGACCTATGCTTGTTTGAACAACCTCAAAGTTATGATAAGATCTAAATTTGAGTTTAAGTCCATGTTTCACAACCATTAAATGAATTTTTTTTTGGAAAAAATGAGTTTTGGAACGGTTATTTTTTGGAGAAGGTATAATTAAAAAATATAAATAAATTTGAAGTTACATGCAAAATATTTTTTTGTGAGAATGTATGATTAAAAAAAAAATTATTTTAATGGTGTCTAACAAGGAATAAATGATATGGTTAGAATAAATTCTTCATCTATCTATTTAGTGTAATGTTATTCAACACGACTCATGTAAAACACCAATCTAGATAGCAACTACATAACATTAAAAGATAGACACTTAAATGCAACGTCACATGATTCATTTAATTGAACCTATCAAATGTCGCTGCATAAATTGGTACTAGATAGCATTATTCATCTATCTAACCTTCGTATGAATATTTAAAGAAAGTAGTTTTAAGATTATACAAATTGGAAAGCGCATGTGAACAAGTCCACCAAAACCGAAACCACAAAACTTCTCACTTCTCTATGCATATGCCTAATTAACATAAACTTGGCCTTCACTCACACAGTGTTGACTTCCTCAAGATCCCACTACCTGCTACAATAGGTTAACCTCTAAGGAAGTGGTCACAGGCACCAACTCTCGTCTTAAATAAAACGACATGCTTTTGCGGGATTAAATGTATTCATTCATACATAATATATTAGTAATTTTGACTTTAATCCCAACAAATTCATATATACAATACCCTTCATCTTCAACTCTAAGCAATCCAAATCATATTTCCATGGATTCCCCTCGCAATTCAAGATCTTTCTCTTCTAACCTCTTCTATCTTTTCTTACTTCTGTCTTCAAATCTTCTCACTTTCTTCATTTCCACTACCTCGTATTCTCCATGTTCTCTAACACCTCGAGTAGAATCCGTCACAACCATTGGGAAAACTGCTGATTGTTCTCCAAAAGATCCCGAGCCAACCCCGAAAGTAGAGATTGTCGAACAATTCAATGCATCGGAAAGTGCAACAGACCTCCCTGATGAGTTTCTTGCTTTCACATCCCCACAGCACCTCCCACTGGGGTATAACTCGAATTTTGATTCCAACAAAATCCTCCCTCCAGTTGGCCATCCGTGTGCACTTTTCCCCGATATGCTTCGCCAGTATATGTCATACAAAGTCAATGGATCCTGCCCAGACGACGAGCTTCTAGCACAAAAGCTTCTCCTCCGGGGGTGCGAGCCACTTCCTCGGCGCCGGTGCCATCCAGCTGCACAGAAAGAATACGTTGAACCGTACCCACTTCCTGATAGCTTATGGATGACACCCTCGGACTCATCTGTTGTTTGGACAGCATATACCTGCAAGAACTATTCGTGTCTCATCAATCGTATGCATACTCAGAAAGGTTTTGACGATTGCAAGAACTGTTTTGACCTTGCTGGACGAGAGAAAACCCGATGGACAGGCGATGGTGAGGGCCTCGACTTCTCCATAGATGAAGTACTTGCAGTAAAGAAGCCTGGGACAATAAGAATAGGTCTTGACATCGGAGGTGGCGTGGCTACATTT
Organism: Fraxinus ornus; assembly: GCA_903798235.1. Lineage (NCBI taxonomy): Eukaryota > Viridiplantae > Streptophyta > Magnoliopsida > Lamiales > Oleaceae > Fraxinus > Fraxinus ornus. Next base: position 40,330 of record CAIGRF010341309.1, read on the forward strand.
GCTGTCAGAATGAGAAAAAGAAACATAACAATCATCACAACTTCAATGAATCTAAATGGCCCTTTCAATAATTTCATTGCATCAAGAGGGGTTGTACCTTTGTACATAAGCATTTCGCAGAGACTCCCCTTCTTCGACAACACACTAGATATCGTGCATTCCATGCATGTTCTGAGTAACTGGATACCCACAAAACTACTCCATTTCTTGATATTCGACATATATAGGGTGCTTAGGCCTGGTGGACTGTTCTGGCTCGACCATTTTTTCTGTGTTGGGGATCAGTTAGAGAACGTCTATACACCCCTCATTGAAAGTGTTGGATTCAACAAGGTGAAATGGGTTGTGGGACGCAAGCTCGATCGTGGCCCGGAGCTAAATGAGATGTACCTTTCTGCTTTACTGGAAAAACCACTAGTGAATTCTTGGTGATTGTAATTAAGCTTCTTTCTTTTCATTATTGAAGCTCTTCTAAATATTGCAGGTAAGGAAATTTGTATTCTGAGCACTACGTTTAATTATTATAGCAGGAAATTTGTAATCTTCCGTCTTTTTTTTTTACTTATTGTTATAAAATCTTGACACTGGTAAATGTACAAGAACAGAGAAGAAGTGCATGAAGCTAAAAAATGAAGTTCAGAAATAAACTAGACAGAAAAGGAAAGATGTAACAGACCTCGAGTAAGTGATGTCGGTCACACTCCCCCAAGTTAAGACAACAATACCACATAATAATCCTATCAAGTGACCAAGAAATCCGAAGCCAAGTCAATGTTGGAAATATTCAGGATAAGTGTTGTTTGTTCCTTGACGATGATGTCCGTGAAATAACCAGTTACTTTTAGTACAAGATGAAGTAGAAAAACTAGAGTGGGATTTTAGTACCATGATTATTTTTCAAAGGTACTCTTAGAACTCAATGAAATGCATTTCTGAAATCAACTGAACTGGTTAGCTTCCTGGAGACTAAGATGCCTTCTGCTTATAGTACAATATTAAAATCTTCTCCAAGTGAGGAGTGGGAAAATGACTTGACCACATTATTAAAAACAATGGAAACGTCTTCATCTAACAGCCCAAAAATTAATCCACCAGTACTGATCCAAGAGATGAAATAGATGTAGATTCAAGTTTGAAGCAAAAGAAAAGGTTCGAGTGTCCAACAAGATCAATTCATAAATATATCTAATATTGGAGGCTCACTACATAAGAGCAGTATTTTACTTAAGTTGCGTGATGATGTGATCCTGGTCCCAAATCCTAATGAAACCTGGCGAATTAGTAGGCCTTACCAGTAGATTCAACCTATTACAGCCATCTTTAAGGTTATAAGATATGACAACCTTCCAATTCTTGCACCAATCTGGTTCTCCATCCAAAAACTACCCCATATTACTCCAATATTATAATAGGTAATCAAAAAAGAATAGAACCCCCATTCTTCCCACAAAAGGGATGAAAAGGAAAATAAATAAAATTAAAAAATTTGGAAGAAAGCACTGGCGTTCAAAAAAGAGACCTACTTACCATAAAAATCAGTAGACATGCCTCTTGGTCTTCAGCAACAAATAACAAACTGCGTTTGGCAAAATGCTTGCAGATTGAGGGAAATGAAGAAAATTTCACGAATTTCCTCCGGCAGTTCATAATGGGGGAAAATTATGCATTTTAAGATCGCGAATGGCATCAAACATGGGCAAAATTTGGGGATTTTTTTTTTTAAATTGCAAAACCTTAGCCCATGTTGCGTTATTAGTTCAAAAGTAGCGCAAACGCTTATTAGCACAAGACCTCCGTTTGATTTTTAGTCTGCAAAATATCTTTATATTTCAATTTTTTGCATTTTCATTTTTATTTTCACATTTCATTGCGAAAATCCTTTTCATCTATATTTTCAATTAAAAGCCGTGAAATGACAAAAACACCCTCATATTTAACTAAAACAAAACGAAAAAAAAAATAAAGAACAAATTAGAATCATAGTCCCAAATTTTCAAAAGATTACAAATTAGTCCTCAATGTATAATTAAAAATTCAATTCCTCAAAAACTCAGGCCAACATTTGCGGGGTACTTTTAAAAATGACCTAGTCAAATGGCCCAAATTCCATTTTGACTTTTCTACAAATCAATATTTTCCAAAATGACATAAGGGTGTTCAAAAGACAAAAACACCCTTAAATGAATAAAACAAAAACGTCATTAAGTCGAATCGGCTGTATACAGCCGACTTTTCGG
>CAIGRF010341309.1:45849-76011 GCA_903798235.1 Fraxinus ornus
GATGACCCATTGTTGTACCAACATTAATTGAAGGTTGGATGCTAGAATTGAGGTGTTGAAGTCCAATTGAGTCTTCAAATGAAAAGGGTTATCGAACATGTGTGTGCGTGATCTGCCTTGCATGATTCGTTCATATTGGTTCGAAATTGGTGATGATCCATGGGTTCATTGGATGCGCCATGATGAGGCGGTGTTGGTGGTGGTGGTCCGCGACCGTGGGTTGCATCGCCGACACTGGAAATCATTACTGAAATCCCCGAGTTAGTTGTTGAATAAAAATGCTAGAAATATGGATTTCTACATTGTTTGTTGTTATATTAACATCTGTGGTGCTAATGGTGAGCTATTGGTCAACCTGGAGGGTGGGCAGGTCATGGATGTCGCCAGAAATGGCACTTTCGACCGTTTGAAGATGCGTGGGTAGCCTACTTTGAATGGAATTTTCTGCCAAATTCGTTGAAGTTGTTGCTAGTGGTTTGGTAGGTTGTGAAGAGGAAGATGAAGGCTTCAAAGTGGTATGTTGGTCCGGTGCCAAGGTGGTCGGACTTTGAAGTTTTGGTTGTCCATAGTTCCTAAAGTGCGGCTCAGTTATGCACAATTTGGAATATTGAGATACGTATATATATTTATTGCTGATTTTTGGCCAATGATTTCGACCAAATCTAGCGATGTTAGGGCTGGTGGCTGGGTGGTATGTGTAGAGGGGAGTGGGGGCTGTCCAATAGTATGGAGTTCCGGCGGTTTGGGTGGTGGTTGGCCAGAGTTTTTAGGGTTCAAAGATGGTGGTTGGCTTAAGTTGGATTTTAATTATACATTGGGACTCATTTGTAATCTTTTGAATTTTGGGACTATGATTCTAATTTGTTCTTTTTTTTTCTTTCTTTTTTCTTTTTGTTTTTTAAATAGGTCATTTTCGTCATTTTACAGCTTTTAATTGAAAAAATAGATGAAAATAATTATTTCCACAATGAAACGTGGAAATGGGGGTAAAAATGTAAAAAAATTGAAACGTAATGACGTTTTGCATATTAAAGACCAAATGTAGAGACGTTTTATGCTAATAAACCTAGCGCAAAGGATCTCAAAGCCTTTTCATTTTGGCATAAATTTATGCTTGAAAATTGTAACTGGTCTCTAACCTCATCAAAAGTACAAATTGTCACCTACCTTTCATTTTTTAGCAACCCAAAAAAATCCATTATTAAACGATTGACTTTTATTTGACCAATTTGAAGAAGGGAGAAATATCTTTTCATTTTTTAACACTTAAAAGCAATTAAAATTATTTTAAAGAGAAAAATAAAAACAAAAAGAATCCAGATGAAATCTTGATCTTCCTCAATTCGATTACAATGTTCCCAACCTAATCCCCCAGATGACATAAGGCAATTAGCTGCCTCTAGTACGTTATTGGCTATTCTTAGCCTATGTTTGGCTATGATTTTTTCAAACTTCATTTTCAACCAAATATTCTCCTATAAAATAATATTACACGTGAATCGAAAAAAAAAATTATTACCTTTCGTTAAAATGCAAATTGTGAGCTAGAAAGAGAAAGTAAATGGCGGGAAATATATTTTCTCAATTATGAGAATGAAATTCAATTAATCAATGAAAGTGAAATTCACCTATTTATACAATGTTCAACTACTAAAACAGAATTGAAGAATAGCAAAAATGATTTAAATAACCTCAAACTATTTTACATTTTAACACTCCCCCTCAAGATGGCAAGTGCATATTCAACACTCCCATTTTGTCAAGTAGTAAAGTAAATCTTGTTCCAGCCAAGGGCTTTGTCAATAGATCTGCCAATTGTTGTTGAGAAGACGTATGCAGCATTTTTACCTCATTAGCCTGAACCTTGTCCCTTACCAAATGACAATCTATTTCTATATGCTTGGTTCTCTCGTGGAAAACAGGGTTACTTGCTGTGTGTATGGCAGCCTGATTGTCGTAAAATAGTAAGGCAGGTTTATTATGGTCAACACTCAAATCATTCAACAGATTTTTCAGCCATGTAAATTCACACACTGCAGTAGCCATTGACCTGTACTCTGCCTCTGCTGAAGATCTGGACACGATATGCTATTTTTTAGACTTCCATGACACCAAAGAATCCCTCAAAAATACGCAATACCCTGTGATAGATCTTCTTGTATCAGAACATGCTGCCCAATCAGCATCGCAATACCCCTTGAGCTGAAGATCAGACTTGCTGGGGAAGTACAGCCTTTGCCCTGGTGTACCTTTCAAATACCTCAGTACATGATAGGCTGCCTCAAGATGAGGTTGTTTAGGTGATTGAAGAAACTGGCTCAAGACTTGGACAGCATAAGACAAGTCAGGTCTAGTGATTGTCAGGTAGAGAATTCTACCCACTAGCCTCCTGTAGACACTGGGATCAGCAATGGACATGCCTTCATCCTTTTTTAATTTCAGATTATATGACAATGGACTGTTTGCTGGCTTTGCACCAAGATACCCAGCATCATTCAAGACATCCAAGGCATATTTTCTCTGGCAAATGCTTATTCCTGTTGAGTTTCTCGCAACTTCGAGACCCAAGAAATATTTTAGAATTCCTAAATCTTTTAGCTTGAATTGCTTGTTTAACTCAGACTTGAACCTTTTGATGTAAGATATATCATTTTCCCCAATTATTATATCATCCACATATATCAAAAGTGTGGTGAATGAACAACCATCTACTTTGCTAAACAATGAATGATCAGACCTTGATTGCCTGAAACCTTGTGACAAAATGTAAGAAGTGAGCTTCATGTTCCATTGTCTTGAAGCTTGCTTCAGTCCGTAAATCGATTTGTTTAGCTTACAAACCATCTGCTTACCATGCTCCCCCTGTTGTTCATAACCTAGAGGCATCAGCATATAAACCTCCTCATCCAATTCGCCATAGAGAAATGCATTATTGATATCCAGTTGGTGAAGATGCCAATGCTTGTTTGCTGCTACTGCCAAGAGTGTCTTAACAGTAACCAATTTCGCAACAGGGGAAAAAGTTTCCTTATAGTCCAACCCAGCCTGTTGAGTAAACCCCTTTGCTACTAGACGTGCTTTCTTCCTTTCCTCTGTGCCATCAGACTTCATTTTAATTTTGAAGACCCACTTACAAGCAACTAGAGTCTTATGTTTAGGAAGTTCAGTAATATCCCAAGTATGATTCGAAACTAATGCACTATATTTAGTATCCATAGCTTCTTTCCAATCAGGGTACTGTGATGCCTCAACAAAAATTTTGGGCTCAAAAGTAGCAGATAAGGCCAGAGAAAAAATCCTTTGAGCAAGAGACAGCAAGTTGTAACCCAGATAGTTCTCAATGGGATATTGTTTGCTAAACTTAGAATCTGTCTTCGTGGAATTTGATTGAGAGGATGCCAACTGAGTCATGAGACTACAATGATAGTCTTGTAGGTATGGAGGTGCACGTTTTGTTCTGGTAGATTTTCTTGTAGGAGTAATGAGATGTGGTGAAGAATTTGTAGACAATGGACTAGAATCCATAGGTTCAGAAGAGGATATTTCAGGAGATAATGGAATGAGATTTTGAATCCTATGAGTATCATATGATTCTAAGTTGTTTGAAGTGTCATATGGGGGGGAAATCATCAACGCTGAAATTATGATGAATAGGGAATAAATGATAGGCAGGTTGATTGACATTATTGAAATTGGATATGGAAGTGAGGAAATCAGGATTATGAAAGGGAAAAATGTTTTCACAGAATAAAACATCTTTGGAGACAAAAACCTCATTGGTTTTGAGATTAAGAAGCTTATAAGCCTTCATTCCAAAAGGATAGCCTATAAAGATGCAAGGGATGGCCCTTGGATCAAACTTGGTTCTGTTTCGCTTCAAGGTAGATGCATAACACAGGCATCCAAAAACTCTAAGCGTGTTATAGGATGGCATGGTTTTGAATAGCATTTCATAAGGCGACTTGTTGGCAAGCACGGTAGAGGGTGTTCTGTTTATGATATGAGCGGCAGTCAATATGCATTCACCCCAAAAACGATTGGGTAAATTTACTTGAAATTTAAGGTATTTGGCAACATTTAATAGGTGTTGATGCTTCCTTTCAACAACCCCATTTTGCTGAGGTGTTTCAACACAGCTCAGCTGATGAATGATCCCTTTAGATAGGTAAAAATCAGTCAATTTGAATTCTAGACCATTGTCAGATCTGACGATCTTAATATTGCACTGAAAATGAGTTTGAATGAGTGAATAGAATGACAGAATATGAGTTCTAGTCTGAGATTTGTCCCTCATGAGATAGGTCCATGTCATTCTACTGAAGTCATCGACAATAGTCAAAAAATATTTCGAACCATCTAAAGAAGGGACGGAATAAGGCCCACATATGTCACAATGAATGATTTCAAAATTATGTGTGGCTTTAGATTCACTGTTAGGGAATGGCAGTCTATGATGTTTTGAACTGTTAGGGAATGGCAGTCTATGCTGTTTTGCCAGAGGGCAGATAAGACATTGCATTTCTTTATTGACTTCAATATTGGGTACAGACTTGTGTAAAATGAAAAGCTTAGAAACAGGCAAGTGTCCTAATCGACAATGCCAAAGATCAATGTTCATTTTGACATTAGAACCAACAATGGTATTACAAACAGGAACAACAGGAGTATTACATTGAAAATGTAAACTGGGAATGGAATTTCTGATGTTGGAATTGTTATGATCAGAATTGAGCTGATAGCAGTATGAAGACTGAGTACTGATTTGAGGTTGAGGTTGAGGTTGTTGGAAAAGATAGAGTCCATGCTCAAGCTTGCCTCCCCCAATCATCTTCCACGTTGAAAGATCCTGTATAAAGCAAGCATTATGTGAAAATATCAGACAGCAATTATGTTCAAGTGTCAATTTGCTAACTGATATTAAATTGAATTTAAACGATGGCACCACCAGCACGTTGCTTAAGCATAGGGTAGGTGATAACTTTACTTTCCCAATGTGGGTGACAGCAACATTGTCACCATTAGGTAGCCTCACAGAAGCACCAATAACAGAGGTCATAGCAATTAGATGATTGACAGAATATACCATATGTTCAGAGGCACCAGTGTCAATGATCCACCTAGCAGCTGATGAATGATCAGTGCGAATCTGATTACCTGAAAAAGCAAATGAATCAGGATTTTCTGAGGAGGATGAAGATATATCCTGAGGCTGTTGATTTTGAGCAATTTGATTTTGTAACTGAGGTATCAACATAGATAGGATTTTCTGGCATTGATTTGGAGTAATGGTTAACTGTGATAGGGAATTTAATATCGCTGAAGTATCATTGCTAGATATCTGCCTTTGATGAACATGTCCTACAGCATTAACGATTGGAGATCTTCCTTTGTTACCATAATGATTGGGAGGATATCCAATCAATTTATAACACCTGCCTTTGATGTGCCCAGGCATACCACAATGACTGTACACAGGTCTCTCCCTTTTTAGATTAGGATTGCACAGCTTTGCCTACAAACGTAGTAGCATCATGTATTGCTTGTTTACCTGCACTAATCTCCTCCTGTCTTTCATCTTGCAAGACAAGTGCAAAGACTTTGTTCAGCGAAGGCAGTGGATCCATTAACAAAATTTGACCCCTAACGCCAGCAAAATGTTCATCTAATCCCATGAGAAATTGCATAACTTGTTCCTCTTGTTTATAGTCAGCGTTATCAACACTAGGTCTGTAGTTTTCCAGTTCCTCCCAAAGTCCTTTGAGTCTGTTAAAGTATGAATTAACTGAGTTGTTTGATTGTGAAATTGAGGCGATTTATTTCTTCAACTCATAGATTCGTGGACCATTCCCCTGACTGTATCTATCACGCAATTCGATCCAAATGTCTATGGCTGAATCTTTGTGCATCACGCTTGGATACAGCTCCTTAGGGATTGAATTGATTATCCAAAATGAAACCACATGATTACACCTTCTCCGAGCCGAATACAGTACATCATCTTGAGAAGGCTTGATGATAGATCCATCAACGAAACCTTCCTTATTTTTAACACTAAGCGCCATTGTTGCAGCTCGACTCCATGTCGCGTAGTTCTCTTCAGTGAGAATAACCTGCATCCAGTATTGTCACATAGTGAAGGTAATACGGACTGTTAGGATCGCTCATTAATCGGTTGATCATCGAAGTTACGTCAGCTCTTGCTGCTTCATCTACTGATGATCTGTTAACAAGATTCGATTGTTCAAACTGGTTTTGAACTTCAGCCTGAACACTAGTCGCCATTGATTACTGATTAAATTCAAAGAAAGAAGATCACAGAATTGCACACGGAAGCAACCAGTGCTCTGATACCATGTTAAAATGCAAATTGTGATCTAGAAAGAGAAAGTAAATGGTGGGAAAGATATTTTCTCAATTATGAGAATGAAATTCAATTAATCAATGAAAGTGAAATTCACCTATTTATACAATGTTCAACTACTAAAACAGAATTGAAGAATAGCAAAAATGACTTAAATAACCTCAAACTATTTTACATTTTAACACCTTTTAACCACACAATCTCCAGCAAAATACTATTCAAAAATGAATTTTTTGCCCAAAAATGAGGCTCAAACAAGATTGACTCATTGAAAACAGGCAGAAATTTTTCAAAAGAAGTTTCATTTACAAAAATGAGGAAATATCGATGTTTAGTGGGTTTGTGGTTTGGGATAGATGAGCAAAGCTTCGAGCAATCTTGGCTTTGAAGAATTCTCTTATTTTTTGTCTTTTGTATTTATCTTTCTTGTATGATTTCTTTTTAGCTATTTGCGTCAAGTGTTTCGATTGAAAGATGAACGGAGACAATTCATAATTTAAACGCTTATAAAAGCTTCTTATTTACAAAATCTCTCTTTCCATAACACTAAAAATTTCTCAGAGAAGCATTTGTGTCAAGAGAAGATATCTACAGATTTTTCTATATACACCTTATCCAAGTCGTACGAGTAGTAGGATTTATAACGTCATGTGAAACAATTCGGTTCCTATCTACTGTTAGATCAAACTCAATTGTGAATCCGAAAGCATTAATTCTTTCTGTCAAATGCTTGCTACATCTGTATCAGTCAATGTAAACTCAACACGGATAACTTTCCTATTCTATGTCTACAAATTCAGCAGAGGCCAAATGACTATCAACACAAAAAATTCACCATCATGAAACCCTATCCTCAGTACAGTATTCCCATATTGACCTCGGAGAACCGAGGCAAAATGGAAGCAGGGAAATGCTCAAAATCGTAGCTTTGCTGCACTCGTGGTGGTGCGAGGCTCGTGCAACATGCTTCACATACAAATAATTGCGGCACAGCTTCAGTATCTTCAATACCACTGCATCGTGTGTGCTGCCATATCTCACATATATCGCATGACACCATCCTCTCCCCATCATCATCTAGTGCCCCGCACTTGCATTTAACAATCCAAGTGTCAATTCCCCCTTCAAACCTCAAATCTGTTCCCCAATCCAATCCGGAACCTCTAACCCGAAGCTGTGCACCCGACTCGACCAGTCCAAAAAGTACTTCCTCATCATCCACTCCCTCCTTCTCTACAACATCTGTTACCAGCAGCTGCTCCATAGCACAGTAAGTGTCCCTCATTGCATTTTGAATAGATAACTTCAGATCACCCATTGTGGCATGGAGTGGGACCACTATATACTCTGCAGGTGAGAAGTCTCGAGTAAATTCGGTTTTCAGGTCAATTGAACTTGGTGTTACTTGACATATGAACCTCAGTAAGTCATCCGCCTCATCTCTGAATGGCCAATCCTTCACAAAATGTTTGCTGTCTAAAATTGTTTGAACAGCCAGTTTCACATAATTCGACTCAGAATAGCAGCACTGGAGTACATTTTGGTACAAGTAGGTGACATCATAGTAAACGCTTTTCCCAAACATCATCGGCCCGGGAATCGTTATAGGATCAACCTGAGTGCCACCCTTGAGATCATGGATAGAATATTCCAACACTCTAGTCAACCGGTTCACTGAACGTCGAACGATGTAATTCCCAACAATCACATTGTTCATCGCTTTTAGAACATGATCTATCAACCCCGTGTCACCAATATGGAGTCGAGCAGCATCTCGTGCCTCCTGTCGAGTCATCCCACTACTACCAACCTCATTTGCTGCTCTCTTTTCTTTCAGCGCTTCAACAATGACATTTGCCACATGTTGAAGTCTCCTAACAGGCCACCGGCTGTCCATATGTGCTGCAACATTGGCAAACTTTCTGCACTTCATGGATCGTTCCTTTCCAACAGGTCGGTCCCATAGAGCAATTTTAGGAAAAATTTTTGTAGAATATGTAAACGTGGCAATAGTAGTGGAATTTCTTCCAGCTGGATCTCTCGACTTGAGAGTAAGCATAAATCTGAAGAGATCTCTAATTGTAGTCAAATTCGTTTCACTCATATCTCTATAATGGCGAATAATCTGTCCGATAACATCTTTGCACCCATTTCTTTGACAACAGTCATTTATAATCTGATCTAGCTCCAAAGAGCTGAGAATTTCAATGGCTCTAGAGTAATTATGCTCCTTCACCCCAAAACTTCCCTGAAAGAATCGATATCCCCATCTCCCGAACCACGAGTGTCCATAAGCAACTCCATATAGCAATCGAAGATCCATCTTGCGTTTCTTGGACAAGTCCTCAACTGTGATTTGCCTACAAAAGAAAACAGCGCAAAATTCGATAACATATTCTTCAAAGAACTGATGTGTTTCCACTCAGTAAAATATGTAACTCTGTCGAAAAATTCAGATAATAGATTTCTCAAAATGTTATACAGTAATAATCAGAACAATTCTTAATCTAGCAATGATTCTTCGTAGCGATAATATTAATAAAATGATCATACATCTACTGATGATTTAATTCGATTTGGAAATGAGATAACCTAGTGCTAGCATACATATACATCTAGAATTACCATCATTGTGGAATCAATGTGATACTATATTTTTGAAAAACAAAGTAATAAAAATCTTACCGGGTATGAAGAAGAGAGCAAAGACGGTCCCAAAAGTCCATGATTTCTCGACCGCAAAGGTAATTCGACCCACCCTCAATCCCATTGATAATTAGCAGATGCCCAAATCCATTGCAATGAATCAACCCATGTAAGAGATGATTTTGCAAATCAAGAACCCCTTCATTAAGCGGTTTATTCCATTCATCCTTTACAGGTATTATCACATGATATTTCCTTTTGGACACTAAGTGATTACTCCACCCTGCATCAGCAAAGTTCAAAAATTTCAAAACACCCCATAAACCCTAATCAAAAACTACAATTTCCAGCTCAAAATCATATCCCAATTCGAAAATCAACCAAAAATAAATAAAATCAATAGGGTTTTCTCTTACCCGCACAACGGCATTGATCACAGAAGGGCTTAGCTGATTTTTTGACATTCTCTTCAATGGTGTAAAGGGGAAGCACAAGACCCCTTTTCTCAAGAACCAGAAATGTGCACCATACGGGCATTCCCTCCACATTATACTCCTCCAGCTTCGCACATTCCTGAAGGAACTGGCGGATGTTATCTCTAAACGGCCCACGGAGTGAAATGGGAAAACCGGGCTCAGCAAATGTGTGGAAGCCATAGAAATTTGGTGGCTTCTTCTTCCCCTTGTTGCTCGCTTCAAGAATTGGCAGCTCCATTTTCGATTCTTTTTACAGTGATGATCGAGATTCAACTTCTCCAAATCTTTATTACATTTAGAGAGAGAAAGCGAGGGAGAGGAAGGGGTTTACGGTTAGGCATACAGAGGTTTAACAGTTTGAAGTTTGTTCAAGAGAATTTAAATCCACTGTTAGCAACTGTAATTGGATTTACGCGCACAATTAGCGCACAAGGTGATGTGAATGGACGAAATTACCCCTTTACTATAAAGAATCTATTCATTTTGATCCTTAAAGCTGGGCTGCTGGGGAGAACCGACGGTAGGAGTTGATTTAAAAATATGAAAGACAATTTTGAGCCGTATATTCATTATAGGTTGAAACTTTGAAGCGTGAAGTGGCGGCTCGAAACAGAGAATGTGCTCAAGGGGAGGTATATATTGACACATGTACAAATAAATGAATAGAAAAAAAATAATTAGCACATAATGTCATTATCGTGAAAAAACGTACTTACCCCTTTTTATTTTTGGCATTTCACCCTTATTTTCACCTTTCATTGCACGAAATGTCATTTTTATTTATTTTCTCAATTAATAGTTGTTAAATAACGAATATACCTTTGTGTTTAAATAAAACAAAAAGATAAAGAAAGAACTAATTACAATCATGTCCCAATTTTTTTTTAAAATGCAAACGAGTCATAAATAAATTATTAAAAGTGTAATTAGCACATAATATCCCCATCTTTAACTATTATTGTGAAAAATGTCCATACCTTTCATTTTCTTGATAATTCACCATTAATTACACATTTGATTGAGCAAATAATCATTTTTATCCATTTTCATCAATTTTCTCAATAAACAGTTGTGAAATGACGAATATATCTTCCTATTTAAATAAACATATTGAAAATTAAATTATTATTTTTTTACTTTTTAATATTTTAATAATTTATTTGGAACTTGTTTACACTTTAAAAAAATCATTTCTAATTTTTTAATAATTTATTCGGGACTCGTTAGCACTTTTTAAAAAATTGGGACTATAATTACAATTAGTTATTTATTTTTTATTTAAATGGGATGGTATATTGTCATTTCACAGTTTCGATCACTATTCAAAGTTCAGTGACCACTGCAAAAGGTCACCGAACAATTTCAACGGTCACTAAACTTTCAAAGTTGTCGTTTTGACCACTTTATTTTTTTCCCCCTTCTTTTCTCTACTCTATAAATACTTCAACTCATTTCCAATTTTTTCACACAACATTCCAACAACTCTCGCTATTTTCCACATTTTACAATTTACTACATTTTCATTTTTACCTTCAATTTCAATTATTCAATATCAATTATCACACTACAAATTTATAATTACAATCTTACACATCAACTTTCTTTCAATTCTTGATTTCTTTCCATACTCTTTATTTATTTAGTTACTTATTATACATTATATCACAATTCACAAATAGATCCACACTTATTTAAGGCTTGTTTGGTATCCGAAGTGAATCACCTGTGATGCTACAAAGTCAATTTCGGAATGAATTTTTCGATTTAAACAAAGTACCCATTCCCGAAAAATATTTCAGATTTGGATGCTCATGGAAATAATAATTTAACTGATTTGGATGACATTGATGTTCCCGAAGCGGAACATGAGGAGGAACATGGATTAGATGTTCCCGATACAAGAGGGACGCGAAAGGGGAAAAAATATGCAAAATGTTTGGATCACTTTAAATTAATTCCAACGAGTCATGTGAACGATGAAATCCCAGAGTCTAAAACAGTATGTAAATACTATCAACAACGATTGGGGCATTGATACCTCCCACATCAACCATCACTACAAAGCATATGCGGCCAAACAAGGGCTTCTTGCTTCCAATTAGGGACGGGCAAAACCCTACCAAACCCGTCTAAACCGAACCAACCCGACCAGTTTGGTTCGATTTTTTGTTGTTTATACACGGGTTGGGTGGGTTGGCTATGTAGGCTGGTTGAGTTGGATCGAGTTATGGGTTAACTTATGAAAACCGAATAAACCCGCATAACCCGACCCGCCTACTTTAAAAAGAAAAAGAAATAAAATAAAATGTCTAAAAAGTATGAGTGGATAGTGTAACTGTAATTACTTGATACATTTTAGATGAGAAGCTTACTATCATTCTCACAATAAATATAGTATAAGTTTTTCATGTTATGTTAAATGCACTTTGTAAGCTCGGCTAATGTGGATTGAATAAAATAATACATAATTTTATTATATATTCCTTGAAATTAAAGTTTAGAAAATATTGTGAATATTGCCTATGTTATTTTTATTAGCATGCATCATAGACCCTCGATACAATTTATTAGGTACTAAACATGTAATTGATCAGATTCCAAGTGTTTTAACCTTTAATGCATCGATCACTTATAGAAATTTAGAACAAACTTTATGTGAAATGTATGAATTATATGCAGAACGAATGTGTACAAATATTAGTCGAGTACAATATGCACATACTCGTCCCACTGATATTGAAGAAGGTGACACCGAAATATCAACTTTATTTGAAGGCATTAACACGTATAGATATGATGCAAATGCAATACGTTCCTCTAGTAGTAATTTGTGTACCGCATATAGTCAAACATCGAACACAAGTCCAAATGCATTGCATGCTGAATTAATTGATTACTTTAATCATAATATACTTAATAACAAAATAATTAAAAAAAATAGAAAAAGTAATTGAATTCGGGCGAAAGTACGAACGACGATGGCCAGTGATTTTTGCGATTGCAAAAGATCTACTAACATTGGAGTCTGTTTTTAGTGCAGGTAAGAAGGTTTTGTCTGAGGTCACGATCCGACTTAAAGAAGATATTTTTGAAGCATTAATGTGCGTAAAGGATTGTATGACGCTCATTTCCGATTGCAAGATAAATATGTCAAATTTGCATGTCGTTGGGTGAGTGATATTTAATTTAACCATATTAAACAAAATTTGTTATTTTATAATACTGTTTTTAAATTTTTTAAAAAAAAAAAATTACACGAAACAAAATGTTCGTGTACACTTTTTAACTCCGCCTACTCAAAATTTAAGTAGCTGATCTCAAACTCGGATAAAGGAATAGACTTTAATTTAATAAAAAATAAGAAGAGCTCGCGAGCCGAGCTGTCCATTGCCACCCCTAGGTACGAAGGAGTTAAAAAATAATATTTTATATCACATCAATACTTTTTTCTTCTTTTTCAACCACACATTTCCCATCATAACACTATTCAAAATCAATTCTTCCTCCAAAAAATCTAAACCAAACAAGCTCTGAATAAAATAATACATAATTTTATTATATATTCCTTGAAATTAAAGTTTAGAAAATATTGTGAATATTGCCTATGTTATTTTTATTAGTATGCATCATAGACCCTCGATACAATTTATTAGGTACTAAACATGTAATTGATTAGATTCCAAGTGTTTTAACCTTTAATGCATCTATCACTTATAGAAATTTAGAACAAACTTTATGTGAAATGTATGAATTATATGCAGAACGAATGTGTACAAATATTAGTCGAGTACAATCTGCACATACTCGTCCTACTGATATTGAAGAAGGTGACACCGAAATATCAACTTTATTTGAAGGCATTAACACGTATAGATATGATGCAAATGCAATACGTTCCTCTAGTAGTAATTTGTCTACCGCATATAATCAAACATCGAACGCAAGTCCAAATGCATTGCATGCTGAATTAATTGATTACTTTAATCATAATATACTTAATAACAAAATAATTAAAAAAAATAGAAAAAGTAATTGAATTCGGGCGAAAATACGAACGACGATGGCCAGTGATTTTTGCGATTGCAAAAGACCTACTAACATTGGAGTTTGTTTTTAGTGCAGGTAAGAAGGTTTTGTCCGAGGTCACGATCCGACTTAAAGAAGATATTTTTGAAGCATTAATGTGCGTAAAGGATTGTATGACGCTCATTTCCGATTGCAAGATAAACATGTCAAATTTGCATGTCGTTGGGTGAGTGATATTTAATTTAACCATATTAAACAAAATTTGTTATTTTATAATACTGTTTTTAATTTATTTTTTTTAAAAAAAAAATTTACACGAAACAAAATATTCGTGTACACTTTTTAACTCCGCCTACTGAAAATTTAAGTAGCTGATCTCAAACTCGAATAAAGGAAGAGACTTTAATTTAATAAAAAAAAAAGAGCTCACGAGCCGAGCTGCCCATTACCACCCCTAGGTACGAAGGAGTTAAGATTTCAATTGTTATGAAAGACAAGTTTGTCAACTATATATATCAAATGATACATGCTGCACCTCTTCGTGAGGCAAGAAATAGCCTATTTGTGGTAGCATTTGAGAACAATTCCACGTAAAAATGAATAATTATAGTCTAATTGAAAGGAGAAATGTCTTAAACCTCTTGAAGCGATAAGATTTGTTGGACATAATGGAGATCATCTACAATCTCGTGACTTTCATTAAACGCATAAAAAAAAAAATGGAACAAGCTCTACGTCCAATTAGCTAAGAGCAAATGACTACTGGACTTCCTTATCTATGTAATGGAAGGGACCAAGTGAAGATCAAAGCCAAGAGAAACTCTTTGGAACTTCCATAAGCAAATTTCAAATGGCGTACTTTTTTTCTTTTTCTTTTTATATTTATCTTTTTGTTTATTTGAGCTCGAGAGTAAAATTTTATTTTTTTCAAATTTCACAATTTTTTGTACGAAAACCACGAGTGAGGTAGTGAGGACAAAATGCACTTGAAAAACTATGTGTAGGTAGTTCATTAGCATCATGTCAATTAAAATTTTGTTATGTTAAATCGAATCAGATATCATCGATGGTTAATACACGTTACAAAGTTCTTCAAAGCATGCAAAGATTGTGGAATTACGTTGTCTTCTACTTCAATCTTTGATCTTGATTGCAGTTCGTCATTCTTTATTAAATTACGAAACTTCAAGCTTAGATTTCTTCACACCTCAATCATTCGAACCTTGCGGGCTTTCCTAATCCAAAAAAATACTCTCAAGATCAACTTGAAATTTTGACAAACTAAATGACCATTTGCGAAACTAACTATATTTTTTTTTTAGTTTATTTTTAACGATTTTTTTAACAATAATTAATTGTGTAATTAGTACTCCGAAAAACCATGAAAATAGAGTCTTTTATTCGGTAATTGAAACACATAACATTCACTAAAGTTAAGTATATTATTATTTCATTTTGTGATACTTTGTCTACCAAAATCATTGGTAGATTATGTATTGAGTGCCCACAAGGGAAGAAATCTTATTCTAATATGGAATCAAGTTACCATTTTAATGAAAGGGGAAATAATTAGTTTAAATTATAGCTTATAAGTCAGTCTTTTCACATGTAAATTATTTATCTTGATAATGATCTCTACCTACATATTTAGATTATTTTTACGTTCTTAGCTTATAAGCCAAACATGATGTACCAATACAAGTCACTTCACAACGTGTTTGTAAGTGTATCCTTAACTGTCGAAAATCAATGATATGTAACTTAGAAAACACCACTCAATCATATGAATCAAAGAAATCCCTCATTGTTTTGGCTATAAAATACTAACCACCACATTTCACGGCCAACCCCACTATAAAACCACCACACCTCCTCCACCACCGGTGGCCTCTCTCTCTGATTCTGTGCACAATCTTTCATGGCGTCCTACAATTTTCTCTTTCTTTTATGTCTCGTGTTTTTTAACTTTCTTCATCTGAGTTGTGCGGAAACAGAAACAAGAAACACGACGAATGAAAACCACTCGATTTCTCTCTCATACGTCCCTCTCTCCCACAACGCTAAAGGACATGGCCATCGGAGATCAAAGGGTGCAGTCCCATCATCACCGTCAATCCACTACAAATCATCATTCAGGTATTCAATGGCTCTGATTGTTTCTCTCCCAATAGGGAACCCACCACAGACTCTGCCAATGGTGTTGGACACAGGGAGCCAACTTTCATGGATACAATGCCAAAAGAAGTCACCGAGAAAGCCCCCAACTACGTCGTTTGATCCTTCTCTCTCTTCTACTTTCTCTAACCTCCCATGCAATAGCCAGCTTTGCATGCCACGAAATCCCGATTTTACCCTCCCAACTTCTTGTGAGAACAATTTATGCCACTATTCATACTTCTATGCAGACGGGACTTTGGCTGACGGCAATCTCGTCACAGATAAATTCACATTGTCACCTTCCCAAACTACCCATCCTCTGGTTCTTGGTTGCACCAACAGCTCCGGCGAGGCTCAGGGTATTCTGGGAATGAATCTTGGGCGGCTGTCATTTCCTTCCCAAGCTAGAATAAAAAAATTCTCCTACTGCGTGCCACTCCGGCAAGGCACTCCGCGGACTACGCCGATAGGAACATTTTACCTCGGAAAGAATCCGAATTCACACACATTTAAGTATGTCAAACTTCTATCTTTTCCTCAAATTCAAAGCATGCCGAATTTTGATCCTCTGGCCTACACTCTTCCCATGACGGGGATAATGATCGCCGGGAAGAAACTGAGCATACCGGTATCGGTATTCCGGCCGGATGCTGGCGGTTCCGGCCAGACGATGATTGACTCCGGCACCCAATACACATTTTTAGTGGATGAGGCGTACTCTAAGGTAACAGCTGTTAAATGTTAAATTTTTACATTCGAATTTATAGGATGTGGAATTTTACCTCACATATTTTCAAGCTATTAGCTCACTTAAAAGGGTTAATATTGAAAATCGACCGTCGTTCGAACTTTGTTGGCCTTGGTAATTTAACTAAAAAAATTGACAAAAATTAATCAAAATCGACAATTAATTTTAATCAAACACTTCATTGAATCCACAATTTTTGTTACCTTTTCAACAGCACATTTATTTGATTTAAAAAAAAAAAATGTGGGGTAATTCTTATGGTTCTATATCAAATTTCAACTTTTTCAGGAAGATTACATCAAGTTTTTATTAGTTAAATATTCTTTTTAAATTTAAACAATATACGATTTTACCTTGGCAGGTAAGAGAGAAAGTTGTGAGTGTGGCGGGTCGAAGGCTAAAGCCAGGGTATGTGCACGGAGGATCGCTGGATATGTGCTTTGATGGAAACTCTACTGAGATCGGACGACTAATAGGCGACATGGTTTTTCAATTTGAAAATGGTGTAGATATTTTGATCAATAAGGAGAGGGTTTTGGATGACGTTGGAGGTGGGGTCCATTGCATAGGAATCGGACGGTCATCGTTGCTCGGTACTTCAAGTAACATTGTTGGCAATTTTCATCAACAAAATCGATGGGTAGAATTTGATCTTGCTCGTCGAAAACTGGGATTTGGAGCAGCTAGTTGTAGCACATCACTGTAAATGAACAATAAATATTTTTCAATGTAGTACATACTAAAGTATACATTTGGTACTATGGATGTGCCATGTCAAATTTTGCCACCAATTATAGTATACACAAAGCTTCACTATTATACTATTTTTTTTTTTTATCAGTATTTTAGAAAATATCAATTATCACGTTCGATAGATTTTATATATAGCCCCAGTTTGGTTAAAATTAAAATTAAATTCTAAGTAGACTTTGATAAAAGTTGATAAAATGTATTGTTGAAAAATTGATAAAAATTGTAAGTTCCAAAAAATATATGGTTGAAAATGAATTTGAAAAAAAAAAAAAAAATCGAGAACAAACATGGACATAGAAAAGGGAAACAATTAATAAATTTTGCTATTAGTCTTTCTCAATCAAGGAATTAAAATTCAGTGACTAAAAGTGAACTTTTGAAGTTTAACACTGGAAAAACTTTGGAATTTAGTTACCCCATGTGAAGTTTACGCAAAGTTCAATGACCAACAAGGGAATTAACGTTCAGTAACTAACAAGAAACTTTTGAAGTTTAGTGACTAACAGAGAAACTTTTGAAGTTTAGTAATACCTTGGAACCTTATGCAAAGTTTAGTGACGAATTAGGTAATTAACCTCCATTTTTATTAATTTTTATGTTTTTTTAGTCATTTCTTTCTTTTTTTTAGTATTCCTACCCCACGGTTTTCTCTCTTTGAAATCACCAAATTCAGAAAAAAGAATAGTCTTTTATTGCATGGGAATCGACAAGATTGTTTACTGACCTCTCTAAGATTAAAGAGGCAACGGAGATCCACGCATTCAACTATTTCGAAAGAGTACCTCCATCAGCATTGATCACTTAATAGTATTTGATTTTAAAATTTATATACATTTTCAGCTAAGAGTCTAATAAATTTCTAGTTTTTATTTAAATTTGTCTTGATGGAAAGACGATTGAAGTTAAAGCAGGCCATGGAACTGTATGAACCGGAAATTTCTAGTTGACCATATGAACATCCGTTGTCTCTTTGATCTTGAAGAGGTCACGAGACAACCCTGTTGGTTACCTCGAGATAAAAGGCTTTTTTCTTTTTCTAAATTTTGCGATGCTGTTGAGAATAAAATTGATAGGTAAGAAAAAAAAAAAGCCCAAATAGGGATTAATTACCTTAATGGTCACTAAATTTTGAGTAAAGTTTTTAGTAGGTCGCTGAATTTCAAAAAATTTCCTATTAGTCGCTGCACTTCAAAAGTGTTCCCATTAGTCACTTAAAGTTAATTCCATGATTGGTAACTAAATTTTGCGTAAAATTTTCAGGGAGTCACTGAAATTCAAAAGTTCTCCCGTTAATAAGCGACTGATGAGATTGCATTTTGTAAAATTCGGTGACTAACATAATTTTTTTTTTGAAATTCACTTATTCCATAGAAAACTTTACGCAAGGTTCAATGACAAATCAAGAAATTAACCTACATATTCTGTGTCCATAAGATAAGATGTTTGATAAAATTCAAATCAATTACAGTGCACCAATTAAAATAGTTTGAACTTAAATAATATATTTATAACTAATATTATTATCCACACATTTCATAAAATCTACTATTATTTATCTACGTATTCATCTTTAAAATTCATTAATAAATTTATCAAATGGAGGCTAAATTTTTTATTTATTCTGTTTATAATAAGTTGAACCTTTTTTTTTTAAATGTGTGCGCTTAATGAAAAAATATACTTTATAAAGTAAATTTGTATATCATTACAAATAGACTTAAAAATTTTAGATAATTAGAATGCAATTAGGTTTTCATATGTAATAATGGATCATTATTTAATACCTTTATGTAATATGATCATTAAATAATGGATTATTATTTAATAATTTTAGGGTAACTTACAAAATACCTCTAAAATTTGAGATCTTTTGAAAAATCATATGAAAAATGTTTAAGTGACACAATGTCAATTTTTTAAGTTAAGTATTACTTTTTTTTATTAAAAAATGACATACAATCTCACTTTTATTATAAAGTGTTGTTTGTCACTTAAAAATAATAATAAAAACTTCAAGAAAGTGATAGGAAAAAAGTGGAAAACTCTATAAAAAGTGATAGAAATTTAAAAAAAAAAGGACAAAACTTCAAAAAAGTGACACATTCAAAAAGTGGCAAAACGCTAATCAAAATTTTAGAATCGGTTTAATAAAGTGACAAAAATTAAAAAGTGATGACTAAAAGAAAGTTATAAAACACCAATCAAAACTTATGAATTAATTCAATAAAGCGACAAAAATTTAACAAAAAATGATAAAGACTCAAAAAAGTGACAACGCTAAAACCTTAAAAGAGATCTAAGGGATGGTTGATTTTCTTTTGCATGTTGTCTATTTGTGATTATGCTTCACTTCTATTAATTAAAAATAGAACATAACTTCATTTTTAGGAACATAACTACCAATAAGTTGGAATTGATAAAAATTCAGAAAAGTGACATTTCTTTTTAGGATCAAATTTCTTGCAAGTGTAGAGCTGCATCCCCAATGAAAAAGATTCCATATTCGACTCAATACCAAGATTTTAATATCAAGAATTCACGTAAATGGACATTTTATATATCTCATACTTGCAAGTGTACACCAAGTACATAAATATGTACAAACATTAAAGCAATACAATATACAATGAGATGAAAAGATCCCTCATTCTACTAAAAGTTTATGCACAACATAAAATGCTGACCAAAGGAAAGGACCTCGTAAAGGGAATGGCTGAGAGTGGTTGAGTTATCTGACTTGGGATGCACTTGTGAAGCTTTACATTGATGTCGGAGAAGTGGAAAAAGTCTACTCCATATTGCACAAGGATGCTGAGAAGAAAAGGGGCACACCAATGTTTAGTTCGTTATGGCAGTTATGGACCAATATGCTAAGAGAGGTGACATCCACAATGCTGATAAAATGTTCATTACATATAATCACATTGCACAAAACACATCAAATACCAACCCCCAAAACATGTTTTCTTCCTGCAGCCTCTTCCCATACATAGGTTATTCCTCACACCACTAAAAGAGGAAGACAATGATAGAGAACAAGATTACCATCTGTTTTTGCATCCATTGAGTATAATGAAATTTCCAATTTCAATATGCATTATCTACAGAGTACGATAAAAAATACATAAAATTCTAAAGAGTTTTCATTGCAAACAATCTTTTCAAACCATATTACTTCATCTTTTAAGTATAAGTCCCAATAATCGCCAACAAGAAGAACAATGATTCTATGTTAAGAGCATACCTATGTGCAACTTGCAACTAAATAAAGATTCAATCCCCAATAAATTGAAAATCATAGTTATATAAACTCATTATTAACACAATCAAATTAATTCATTTGGAAAACAAACTACCATTAGGGAAAATATTAGGGCTCGCCGTGGGTTAGTTCGGTTCGGTTCGGTTCCAAAATTTTTGGGTATTTAATAAATGGAACCGTCGGGTCCAAATATAATTATGGAACCGTTCGTGTTCGGTTTGGTTCAATTCCGTTCGGTTCCGTACCATAATTAACTTTTTTAATATTTACAGCAACACTACATGAATATAACTAATGACATTTCATTCGTAACTTTTACAAATTAACGTAGCTCAATTCAAAAATATATAAATAACTAGCTGTTGAATAACAATAATTCAATGCATACAAATACCAAAAAGTAGATATTAATATTAAAATGTCGGTGATCCATATCAATAATTCATTTACTTCAAGCAACATGCCTGCATAAAGAAAATGAAAAATAAATCACCAACTATTTTATTTAATCATCAACTGCTTGAACACAATTATAAAAACAAAATTTGTATAGTTTTTGAATAGATTCATAAATGAGTACCTAATTNTAGATGCATAAATGAGTACCTAATTTAGAAGTGCTGCACCGACGCGACTGTGGAAAATGAAAATTGCAAAGGTTGTTTCTCTTTGTCATTTTCAGATCGTTCTGTTTTCGATTTTTCAAAACAGTGAAAACGCGTTCACTTTCCTATTTTCGAAAACACGTTTTTGAAAACGAATTTTTTTTCTACACAAAACACCAAAACAACAAAAACATCATTTTGGACGTTTTCAAGCCAAATCCAGAAAACAACCAAAACACGGGAAACGGCTCAAAAAGGCCATTGTTCCTTCTTCTACCAAAACACAAAATGCAGCCACCTTCCAACCCTCTAATTCTTGGAGATTCTCGAACTCTTCCTTTGGATTTATTTGTACTTTTGATTGGGTTACGTGATGGAACGACCGTGAAAATCGACTTCTCGGCCTTCAACTCCGAGACCACAGCCTTACCGGCAAAATTCTGGATTCTATACAGTTCTGCCACAACCTCTAGAATCTAGATCTCTCCAATAATACCCTCTCTGGTTCGATCCCCCCTCAAATTTGTACTTCGTTGCCTTATTTGGTTACGTTAGATTTATCCCATAATCATTTATCTGGTGAAATTCGAGTCGATCTTACCAATTGCTTGTATTTGAATAATTTGATTTTGGATGATAATAGATTGTCTGGGAATATTCCCATTCAGATTTCGAGTTTAGGAAGATTGAAAAGTTTTACTGTTGCTAATCATTAATTATCTGAGAGGATTTCGATTCAGTTTTCGAGTTTAGGAAGATTGAAAAGGTTTACTGTTGCTAATAATGAATTATCTGGGAGGATTCCTGAGTTTAATTACTATTTTAGAGCTTGATTTTGGGGGAACAGTGGGCTTTGTGGAGGATCTTTGGGAAAATGTGGGAGTTTGAGTAAGAAGAATTTGGCAATTATTATTGCTGCCAGGGTTTATGGGGTTGGTCTTTATGTATGGAGCACCTGCCTTCTGCCTAAGAAGAAAAGCAGCTGTAATAGACGACGAGAGCGATTATGCTGGTAGGAATCTCGGGCTAGAAATGCTCGAAACATTTGACATTTCACCAATTGTAATTTATGATGTGTTTTTAATATCTGGAAGTGTTTTTAATATTTGGAAAAAAAAACATTTGACGTTTCACCAATTTCAAAATTTATATGTTATTTAATACTATATTAGCATTAAACCATTAAAATTTATTGAATGATTAGATTTTTTTGAATAAGATATTATTAAAAAAAATCTCAAAATTTCAAAGTAAACGCATTTTTCATTTTTATGTTTTCGGAAACAATTTTTCATAATGGCAAAAAGAACGCATTTTTAGAAATTTCAAAACAGACACTCAAAACACAAAATACAAAACGAATTCAAAACTCAAAACTAAAACACGAAAAGAACGACCCCTTAGGGTTTCAGGAGAGAGAAATGGTCTTAGAATTTTATTTCATTTGAAAGCTTTAAATTTAATGAGAAATCTCAAATAGTCATGTAATTATATCAATTATTAAGATATAATTATGGCGGAAGTTCATATTCTTTACAAAAACTGCACATGGATCCCAAACTCCATTGTTTCTTATCTTTAAAATGGACTAACGGGCTTTAAAATGGTTTGGACTTTAAAATTAAAATTATGAAACGATCTGATTTATTTAATTAAGTTGTTAATTTATTGAGAAAAATATATAATTTAATTAATTCAATAAAAAAATTAAAAAATATTTAATTTCGGTTCTTCGATTTTTTATTTAGACCCGAGACCCGACTCAAACTCATCGATTCTTGATTCGGGTACTCATTCGGGTATTTAACTTATGAAAAACCGTTCGATTCGATTCGGGACTTTTGTCCAGTCATAGAAAATATCATTCATAAGCAAAACAAAGACTGCATTTAATCACGTTGAAATAAATAAACATAAAACATATAAAATCAGAAAGGGAAAAAAATACCTGGTTGAACTTGATATTGACTAGAATTTGGTGCCGATCTTGGGGATGATGATTTAAGTGTTGGCACTAGCGAGGATTTTGGGGTGCACGGTCGGGGGGTTTACTTTCCTTCGCCGATGGTGTAGTTTTGGGGAAGATGATTTAGGACGTGCAGGCAATTAAGTGGGGAGGATTTGAGCGTATTAATTACGGGAGTAAAAGTTTTAATTAGTTTCAGGGTGTTATTCTAATTGATTAATTTTAGGATAATTCTGCTTTACCAGCAGTTGCTCTCACATGAGGACCCACCTCATTAAACCTCACCCCCCCCCCTTCCCTAAATGTTAAACGCCCACCTCACCTCACATCTCACATTTGTTCTGTCAGGCCGTTAAAAGCTTGATAGAGCAGCTCGGTTCTTAATTTTAAGGCCGGTAAAGGCTTGATAGAGCAGGTCGGTTCTTAATTTTAAGGGGTATTGGTCTAATTACCTCATATTTTTACGGCAACTTATAAAAATACCTTTTAAATTATTGATCTTTTGAAAAATCATATAAAAAGTTTTTTGGAAGTAAAAAATACGGTGTAAAATTAGACATAATTAACTTTTTTTTTAATTAAAAAGTGAGACAATGTCACTTTTAAAAGTTTAGTGGCACATTTTTATTAAAAAATGACATGCAATCTCGTTTTTATTATAAAGTGATTTTTTCACTAAAAAAAGTGATAGAAATTTCAACAAGGTGACTAAAAAAAAGTGACAATTTTTTTTTTAAAAAAAAAAGTTATAAATATTCAGAAAGTAACAAAAATTCAAAAAAGTGATATAAATTTTTAAAAAAGTAACGAATTCAAAAAAAAGTGACAAATTAAAAAAGTCACAGATTAAATAAAACCCTCAAAAAGTGACAGAATTCAAAAGGTAACATCAAACATTCGGTTTTCAATCACTTGGTTCTCTATTTGGAAGACAACCACTGCTCCATCAACTTGTTCGCTCTTAATGATCGGTGCAGGAGCATAATAGACTCCAAGAGAGCAAGAAAACAAAATGGAGAAGTGGATATGGACTAAGAGCAGGACCATATATTGGTAATACTGGAAGCTAAGCACTGGAATACTGTGATATTGCAATCGTAATAAACTCTCGTGTCAAACAATTAGAATAGGCACCACAAAGGTTGATTTCACAAATATTGATAGAGCAATCTATCTTGCAAAATAATGAACAAACTAATCACTATAAACTTCTAGATCCTAGGACTATAAGAGAGGGATGCAGACATGGTAGGAAAAGAATATCAACGTAATTCTTAATGTAAGGATGCAAAAGTTCACTAAATTATAATTATGTCTTCAAGAGTATTCCATAGGCACTGGCTAACAAAAATTCACTAAATTATCTCTGCAAGTTTGAGGAAGGACAAATTCAACTGTAGTGTCAACAGTAAGAGATTTATATAAAGAAGTGCTATCAGTAATAACACAAGCATGACAAAAATGAGAACAGAACAATGATTGACAGAAGCAATAAAATTGTGCACCTGCTGAAGCTTCTTTTCCATTTCTCTAAAAATTAAAGCTGATTAAGTTTAGAAGCAGTTGAGATTTTAGATGCGCATCAGGCAATATTGCATCCCTACAAGATGAACTACTAGAAGGACAAGGGTTGTATTTATGAATGTATATTGAACAAATGCTATTCATCCAACGTTTTTCGATGGCAAGAGAAGGCAAGTCCTCAACCATGGAAAAGAAAAAATCATTCTGGTTGTTTTTTGTATCGCTTGAGGTATGATACAACCCCATAATAGCTTCATAGAGCAGGCAGTCAAAACAAAGGATAATTTTTAGATGGACAACGTATTAACTATTAAGCTCATGGAACTGGAGTAGCCTTCTCCAACTTCTGCACATATACAAATTGCCCAAGATTTAATTTGCTAACCAAAATCATATCGTCATCTTCTTGAGGCAAAGAAACGAACATTTGGTGTGTCAATCTGAAACCTTTAAGAAAAATCCTCCATTTGGTTAAAGATTACCTTCTTCCAATACATGTATTACGCTTCTGGTTTGTAACAATACATGTTTTTACACAGTCGCAATCATTTTCTTCCATTTTCATCTCTTCGAGAAGCTTTGCAAGAACCAATTTCTTCAAAGAAGTAGAGATGGCAGTGCCACTCCCACGCCCACGGGGCGGGGCGCATGCCTGTCCCGTTTCCTGCCTCCTTTTTTTTTTTTCAAAAATCTCCAGTTAAAATACAAATTCAAAATTTTAAAATCCAAAGCAAATAATGCTCAAACTAACTACATCAATATCCAATTCAAGAATTGGAAACAAACAATGTCCAAAATTAAGAGTTTGTTTGGTACAGCTTAAAATTAGAGTAAAATTTAAAATATGACTGTTATTGGATCTCACTCGTCTAATAAAAGTCAACAATAAAGACTAATTTTTCAATTTTAATCCAATTTTAATCTTTACCGAACACATCCTAAATATTTGTAAATAGAGTTACATTGTAACTACATTTCATTTCTTTATCCAAAATTTATTTTATTTTTTTTTATTCTTCAAGGGGCGGGTTCGGGGTATGGCAGATTTTTTTGCCATCACTACAAAGAAGCCATATTTTTGCTTAAATATCTCGATGAGCGTTGAAAGTTGCAAGAATTTATTCTTAATATAGCCTAGCCCTTGACCTTCGTCCTCAGCATCCTCATCTCGATGCCGACAATAATGGCCAAATCCCAATTCAGATATGTGAATACCACATGATTCGAAAGCATCTTCAACACTACATTTCAAGAAGTTCTTGAATCCAAAACTAGATCCATGATTATCGTCATTATTTCCTTTGGTGCTTCTCCAATGTGCTCCTTGCAAGATTACAATTTTGGGTTTGGGGGGAGGAGGTTTGGTTTGGACGTAAATAATACGTGATTTATAGTTTTAGGGTATTAATCAAATATCTTATATTTTAGGGGTAGCATGTCTAATTTTGCCATATTTTTATATAAGGCCCAAGCATAAAGCTCTAGCCAAGCCTCGGTTTTTCATCCGAGTTTCGGTTCGGGCCAAAAAAGCCAGAGCCATTTTTTACCCAAGCTGCGAACTTTGACTCGCGATCCGGCTCAACTCGACTCGACTTGTTTACATCCCTAATTGAAGCTACATATCCTAACATCCCATTTCTCCATTTTATTTATCTTAGAACAAAAAATAAATCATCATTAAAAACAAATATTCTACCTGAAATTTTAAAAATCAATTTCCACTGGAATTAAAGTAATAAGATATCTTGCTAGAAAGCTTACATAATTCATATAACATAACTAAGTCTCAGTCTATTAAAGTTACACAAAACATTCATTGAAATATTGATTCGAAAACATTCGAAAATTAACAGTAAACTAGATCATGGCAGCACAGGATCGTTCGATTTAGAGATGTTATAGTTATACATAATCCAATTGTATCGTGCTGTATCATCTCCAATTGCAATGAACATTTCCCTCTTATCTTTGTTACAAAGGAAGTTGCATGCGTAAAAATAAGTTGGACTTCCAACGGCCTCCATCAATCTTGCCTAGCAAGGCCAAGCACTCTTTGATGGAGGGTACGATACCACTAATTTTCGCAGAAATCAAATTCGCAAGGTTCTCAATGTCATCCCGCAATGAGAACCTTGATTTACTGGTTTCTGATCTGATGCTTGATTTTCTTTTCGCAGAGGACGAAGATGGTAGCATGTAATTTTCCCTTGATTGCCCACGAAATACACAATTTTCATGATTCTTCCTTGATGGCCCTGCTTCAGGAAATATGGTATTTTCATGATTTTCCCTTGACTGCCCGGCTGCAGGAAGCATGTAGTTTTCACTTTTCAGGATTCTCCCTTGAGTGCCCGGCTACTATCAACTTTGAGCACACATCATTATTGCCACTACCTTCAACTTCATCACATAAAGGCCCTTTCTTCAGTCCTCCAACAGAAAACAGCCCGTTGGCATCGGGTGTACGTGCCCTAGCTCCAGTATCTACGACATCAGAAAATAGGACATCGTATCTACATATTAAAGATAAATCTCTATTTCTGAATCTTCTGAATTTATCGTTGACCTAGATACAAAGAGTTCACACATATATCAAGCTTAAGAGACACTTATTTAACTTGAAATGAAAATCAGAAAATGGTTCTAGCACATTTAGTACCTGAACCCTTTCTTCCCACCACTTGTCATCAGCAACTATTGCGTTCCTTGCCTCGTCCCAGCCAATTTCAGTTTGTCCTCGCATCAGATCTTTGAAAAGACACCAATCCAGTTTTATTGAATCCCAATGATTTCTCATTTGTTTCTTGTTATAGCTTCGGCCAGTCTAACTAAATTGAGACATGCTATAGGTACAGGAATTCAAAATCATGTACCTGCCAGAACAAACACAGCAGGGGTGGGTGGGATTTTTTGCCAATATTTTAACTCACGTGGTCAGTGAAATGTATGATTCCTATTTTCTCCTGTACGCACAGCTTTTTTCAACTAAATTATCCCATCCATCCTTCGATAAGTAGGTGCGAGGCCGACTTCCCTTGGAAATCTCTTCACACAATTCAACAAACTTAAGTTTAGCAAACTCATCCCACCGTGCGGAGCTTTTGTTCGGATTTTGGGATGTTCCATTAGCATCCATCTGTTACTATTAATTTTCATAATTAATTAAACAACTCAAACAATTCCAATATCATGATTATCCTTTCCAAATCACAATTATTCAGAATATGATGCGTAATTGGTTCGCAATTATACACTTCCAATTAAACAACTCTTGAATTTTGTTAAAAAAAAAAACGTACTATAGTTACGGAAAAGCATGAAAAACGACACATTTGAAAGGCTNTGGTCAGTGAAATGTATGATTCCTATTTTCTCCTGTACGCACAGCTTTTTTCAACTAAATTATCCCATCCATCCTTCGATAAGTAGGTGCGAGGCCGACTTCCCTTGGAAATCTCTTCACACAATTCAACAAACTTAAGTTTAGCAAACTCATCCCACCGTGCGGAGCTTTTGTTCGGATTTTGGGATGTTCCATTAGCATCCATCTGTTACTATTAATTTTCATAATTAATTAAACAACTCAAACAATTCCAATATCATGATTATCCTTTCCAAATCACAATTATTCATAATATTATGCGTAATTGGTTCGCAATTATACACTTCCAATTAAACAACTCTTGAATTTTGTTAAAAAAAAACGTACTATAGTTACGGAAAAGCATGAAAAACGACACATTTGAAAGGCTAAAAGCATGGTAATTCAGTAAGTGATAACAGTATTTGGCCGGTGAAAAGGCCAAAACAGAGTTGAAAATTAATAGTAACAGATAAAAATGGCCGTTGAATTTAAGTAGAGAGGAAAAGTTCTGGCTGGTGGTTTGGAGGAAAATGAGTAAACAAAAGTATTCTGGCCGGTGGCGAGTAAATAACCGCAGCTGAAAGGTGGAAAGTGTGGAGAAAAACTGAAGAGAGGAGAAAACCTGGAATTTAAAGAGTTTCCTATAGATCTACTACTCTCACAAAGAATAGTGTCACTAAAGTTTATACTTGGTTACCATTTGCTCACCGAAAAATAAAAGGTTATCGAATGCTCACTGGACTATTCATTTATTTACCCATCAATCACCATGGCCATTTCCCGTTTGTACAATTGGCAAAAAATTCCACGTGGCAGACGGAAAAATGACATGGCAAACGGAATCAGTTAATCACTCCACGTGGTTGTAAATTATTTTAGATAAACACGACTTCTCCAATTTGGAACCCTGCTTCTTTAAATTGGAATTTTCATCACCAATAGCATTCAAATGGGGTTCTCTTCCTTCTTCAGAAACGTTACTTTTCAAACACTTGGTCGTCCGCTGGGCGTTGTTTACAGGCCAACCCAAGGGAGCTGACGAATTACGAGAGCTTGATCCGCTATCAATGCTCGTGCCGCTGCTGCTGTTTCTCGACTCAGTCGCTACTCGTTGTCTCAGACCCCTCTCTCTTCTTGCTCTTCACAGCTACACCTTCCATTAAAACAACAAAAGCCCAAAAGATAACTGTTCCTAACAAGAAGAAAATGGGCTCAGCTGATTTTTATTTTTTTTGGCATATTGTTAGGATGTTGGAGTATTATTAGTGTAGGGATGTAGATGTTGTTCTAGTTTATAAATTGGAGTTTGTAATTGAATGGCTAAATAGTCCAGATTATGAATTGGCAGTTTGTTGCTATACTGTTTTGTGAAGTTTTGATTTATGGTGTTTCGTTGTTTGAATTGATAGTCTAGGTTTTGATTGCTGTGAACATATTGCAAGTTATTTTTCCTAATTTTGGAAGTAGCTATGAAAATCATAGTTGCTGGTAGAAGACACAATGCAAGCTGAAAATCCATTAAAACAGCAATACTAAGCCATCAGGAGAAAAACATCCACAAAATTTCATCAGAACCAATGCATGGATAAATTCAGCTGAAAATCCATTATTTGAAAATGAGGAATTACTTGAATAAACTATCCTGAGGAATAATGGGGCTTAGACAGGGGAAGCTATGCTGGATAAATTGCCTTGAAAATGAGGAATTACTTGACAAATAAACAGAACAAAGATGGATAAACTATAAGGTTTGGGATCTGTGTGCTCACCAGTTTCATCAGAACCAATGAGCATCAGCTACCATTGTTTCTAAAGCATCAGTTTATGCTTGATGAAGTTCCCTAAAGCATCACCTACCATTGTTTCTGTGATCAAGTAGATAGAAGCTGGAGAAGGGAGAAGAAATCTGGTTCCATTACCGTGCACGTGGGTATGTTTGGCTATTTAGAAAAATCGAATCCTGTTTGGCTATTTTTTGTTTGCCATATCATCCGCCACGCAAACATTTTTGTCCAGCTGTAGAGACGAAATTAGCTTTAGTAATTGATGGGTAAACTAATGAATAGTTCAATGAGCATTGAGTAACCATTTATATTTCAGTAAGCAAGTAGTAATCATCGCTAAAGTTTAGTAGGCAGTAATTTAATTAATTCAAAAATATAAAGGATCCACCTAATATAAATATCACCTGATTCTTTACTAGTGTTCTAAAATGCGTAATGCATGACTATGCGTACAGATCAAGCTATGTGATGTTATATATTTATACAATAA